>JANHGB010043980.1:0-50058 GCA_026283785.1 Coracopsis vasa
CAGGCTGAACAGCCCCAACTTTCTCAGCCTATCTTCATACGGGAGGTGCTCCAGTCCCCTGATCATCCTTGTGGCCTCCTCTGGACTTGTTCCCAACAGTTCCATGTCCTTTTTATGTTGAGCCTACTCGATGCAGCTGACTTCTCCATGCATCAAGCATGTTTCATTTCCTCTGACAACATGTAAGTGCATCAATATATAAAAAAGCCCCACCTGTAGCAGTCCCTGGTAAAACAGAATCATAGTATAGTTTGGGTTGGGAGGGACCTTTAAGGGTCATCTAATACAACCTCCCTGCAGTGAGTAGTGACATCTTCAACCAGACCAGGTTGCTCAAAAACACATCCAACTTGGCCTTGAATGTCTCCAGTACGAAGATATCTTTGCTTCTGTTTCATAATATATACACAGTACAATTTTGGATTCATGTACTTCAAGGAACACAGTATTTCAGTCAAGCCTTTAAAAATAATTTTCTGGTTGACAGAAAATCCTAGTGGAATTCGTAGAATAAACTCACTCAGTTTTTATTCAGTAGCTCCCCCTCTCACTGGGTTAATTTTTGTTCAAGGTATGTTAAATTAGAATTTGTTGTAAACAACAGTAAAGATGAATTACAATTCAAGTGCAGTTTTCTATGTGGAAAATCAAACTTCTAGGATTTGACTTTCAAAGTGATTCAGTAGCAAATATACACCATTAAGGATTACACGGAAGTGCCCTGTTTTGTTGTATAAGGGCCGTTCCTACATATCTGTAAAACCAGTTCTGTTCTTTCTGACTCTCCTTTAGGTAGGTGTTGGGTTTTTTTAAACAAACACCTGTGCCAGCACAGATTATTCAATAACTCTGTTGACTTTATAAGATGCATTACTTGCTTTCTACACTGAAAGGACTAAGCGATGATGAAGAAAACAGGAAAGTAGACAGCTATGATTTTTTTTATACAGACAAGGAGTTAAAATACTGAATAGTGCTTTCTCAGCCTTCCCATTCCTCTAAGTAGTAAATGTAATCAGAAAGAGAATCTTAATACAGGAAAACCTTATGATTTAAATAGCAAACCTTTCCCTCCCACTGACAGCTGCTTTGAATTACATGGCAATTTACAAATTTTCAAGTAGCATTTTATCTTAATCTCGGTTCATGTTGAGATGCACAGGTCTTTCCAGTTTTTAAACTAGATTAACACCTGAAAATCATCGAACACCACACTGATTAAAATGCTGATTTTTAAAAATGCTGTGCAATGTCAGGAAAAAATGGTAAGTGCTTCTTCTCTTTCATGCCGTGGGAGGAAGGTAAAGTGGTTTATGAGGCAGCAAATCTTTGGCATTGTGTTTTCAATTGTAATGCTGCAGTTAGATTGTTAAATATTCTGGAAGACAGAAACAAGATTCTAATGTATTCCAACCCATTTCTCCCAAACTGGAGAATCCAGTCATAAGAAAATTATGTTTTGTGATCTCTTTTTCCCCTGTGTTAGCATAGGGCAATTTATGATATTTATACTATTCTGCAGAATTCATCACAAAAGCAACAGTTCTGGGAATAATCTTACATTTTACATTTTCACTAATGAGGTATTTCAGAATATTAAACACTGCATCAATAGAAAAACTGGGTAAGTAGAAAAGAAAAATCTACTGAAATATTTCAGAGTCAGTTCACCTTTACCTGAGGAAAAAAGTATTGTGATGCAGGGTTTTTAATTTTTGTAGAGAACATATCACAAGTATTCAAAGCATGTGGATCCTAATTCTATTTCTTTTTCAAAATTCCCACTTCTGACAGCATTTTTCACAAAATGTAGTCTTAGGGTAACTGAAATATCTTTTAAACTATTACAGCATTGTGGTAATCTCTGCTTTGAGAATACTATTTGCTTGCTCTGCAGAGAAATAAGGTATAGGAGCAGCATCTTGGTTATCGTTATTACACATTGATTGAGTGTGCATTATTTATGAGTTTGAAATATTTTTGAATCCTGTTCTATGTGCACACCTGAAATAATGAAACATACATTAAATACTAGTAAAAATAACTCTCTGACCTGATGGAAAAGTGGACTATGTGTTATAGGGATTCCTAAGCCACTGAAACACATCCCAAGGACCATATCATCAGGAGCATCCATGCTGTAACACCGGCATTTACTAGCAAGCAGTTTCTGAACAGCTATTCTGCTGAAAACCATCCTGGATGAAAAAAAAAAGGCAAATGAAACATATAAGACAATAAGTACCAGAGAAGCCAAATGACTGTAATTACTGAATATTGATAAATGATATAACTGTACAACAAAATGTGGCCTTCTGGTACAATAGATCTGATATTTCAGAATTTGAGAAATCAGTGTTGACAATTAGTGCAAGAGGCATTTCCTGAAAAAGAATTATTTTATTTTAGTTAGTTTTAATTACTTTTAGGACCAGCCAAGCTAAAATTATCCCTGCTGAAACCAACTGTTTTCCTCTACAAATCTGTTCCCAGCAGCACAACTTCTTACTAGTTAGGACATTTGGGTCTTGGAGCATCATTACATTTAACTGTAGTAGGAAACATCACTGGTTCTGCTGTAACTGATTTGTGTTGCAATTCAAAGTATTTGCACTCAAAGCAGGGACTGATGTAGATCTCAGCAGGAGTTTAAATAAATTACCCTCCTCCGCCAGTGATGTAACTATATCCTCCTGTTCCCAAGCCGTAACCGTAGCGCTCTCCAAGAAATACTGGTTCATTTGGGTCATAGCAGCTGAGCAATTTTCGGAGTCTGAAGATGCTATAATATGAAAAAACAATTTAAATCCCACCATTTAGACATTCAATTCGCAACAGACACTGCTAACCTAAATGCATTCCAGTAAATAGCACAAAAATGATAGGAGAAATTCAGAAATTATACAAAAACCAGAGATGAAACTTATGTTGCTGAACTTGGTCAAATGATGAATCAATTAGCTTAAAATACGCTTCTGAAGCAAGCAAAGTTTATCAGCAAAACTGAACCTCATCTCAGAGAAAACATGAAATTATTTTTTCCAAACAATGGTAACATCTTTGCAAATCATCTTTTCTCCCCAGGAACTGAAAAGCAAACAGGTAGATTTAGTTATACGACTATCAATTTATCTACAGTTACAGCCTCTTCCAAATTCTTCTTCTGTCACAAGCTTTAACGTGAAGTGCTATCTTGAAGCACTTATTCTCGTGGTCATGACCCTGTGATCCTGCTGGTTGACTGCTGTGCCTTATTTCACTTACACTGCAGTGCCAGTTTTCATGTGAACAAGGTCTAAATTTCTAACAAAGGCAAGTCCGTAGATACGGGTCTGTGTGCCTGACACAGGCCCTAGCTTACGGAACCTTTCTTCTGGCATATTACATAAGGAATACACCTTAGAAAGTGTATTAGCAAATGACTAAAATCAATCAGCTCAGACATACCTATACTGAAGAATCACAATTTGTAATCATATTCAGAATATATGGTTACGTAATAACACTAATATACATAGTTTTTATCAAGTTACAAGATTACATTGGTTTTAGTATCAGTCAAAGAATGCTGAAGGAAAGTGACAATTTTTTTCTTTAAAGGAATATGAAGCTATGTAACTAATAAAACATAAATGCATAAGAGATGAAGACTGCTAAAACTCCTACTGACATGAACAGTGGTAACTCCCGAAGTATTGCAATGTATACCTTATGAGTGTGTCATCATCCACTATGACTAACCAAGGAGTTCTGGAAGAGCTATGATTCAAAAACCTTTCCAAAATTGCAAAAGTTTTCCCACAATGACCTAAAGGAAGAGAAAAAACAGAATATACATTTAAATAAAGTGAGATTTTATAATAAACCTTTTTTCATGAATTAAATCAGTATTCTACTGCATTGTACAAAACATTTTGGTAATGACTGGTAAAATATTTGAGATAAAAATTTAAATTACATCCTTTGTTGTGCTGAATGGTATTTGTACAAATTGTTCCAGTGCAACCATTGCTTTCTATGCAGGAATGTACTTTTGAAGGATGCCGAAGCATGAAAACCTGAAAAATAAGCTTTATTTCAGCTATCCTGTTAAGATGTTGAACAATACTGGGCAAACTGCTACTCTTAATCTCTAAAACAGTAAAATGAGGAGACTGATAAAAACATGTTCTGCAAAATACTCCAAGATATTTTCATAGCATTTCATGATGCAACAGTCAGGTCCATTACTTTTATATAAATATTTAAGTTTACATTAATCTACCGTACTCATCATCAGCAACTCAGATCCTGATAACTTCCTCCAAAGAAAGGCCTTAACATTTATCACAAGACTATAATGAAATTGAGAGGTAAAACACCCTTTACTGGGAATTTAGGAGTAAAACATCCTTGTTCAGAATGAGCAGGACAAAAGAAACAAGAAATATCAGACTTCTACTGAATCTCCTTCAGATTCTAGAAATATCTACTTGCAAACAGTCTTTATTCATCTAGATTACAGCTGATTATCTAAAGCAATTATTGCTATCAATATTACAATTACTACACAATCGTTAAAAAATAAGGACAGGATATTATACTTGAAGCTACTTCCAGTTAAAACATTTTTTGAGAAAATGAAGTAACTCTATGCTGAAGAAATGGAGAAAGTCCTGGATTTACTGATGTTGTCAAACCGTAACAATGCAGATAGATATATGAATATTTACAAAATTAAAACCAAGATTTCAGTATTATATTCCATCAAGAAAGATGGACAAAAATAGTATTAGAGCAAACTGAACATGATTTGTTTAATTTAGAATGCCAGTTGCCCCACTGTCCCCCACAGCAATGCTCAAAGGCCAAACGTGGAAGGTTCCTTCCCCTGGTGTGACTACTACTGGGCACAGCTTCTACAGGTGATCCACATGTACCCGGAAGGTCTGCTACCTCCTGAAAGCACCCACTGGTTGCACAAGTCACACTGCACACATGAAAATGAAAATCCCAGCCTGTTCTCCCTCTGCCTCTAACAGACCCTGCGGAGGGCAAAAAACAAGGGCAGCTGGAAAGCTGCAAATAATCCAGATCAGAACAACTGACCTAGTGGGCCAGGTAAAGCTAATAGGCCACAGCTTGGACACTTCTAATTCAGAAGGTAATAGCCTGTAGCAGAGACTATAAATCTAAGAACACGTGATCATATGAAAGGAAAAACCCTTAAAATTAATAAACTCATGGAACCCATCACATCCATAGCCTTTTTTATATTCAAATACAAAGTAAATTAAAACCACATTATTTTTTCATAAAAAGATCTTCCAATCTTAACATTTAGTTTTTGTGCTTAAATCAAGACATACTAGGCACAAGCATATAATATCTGTATACCAAATGTCACTGTAGTTTGTGCACAGTAACCAGCTGGCACTGCCTGAGGTATTTTGAAATAAACCTATGACTTCTTCTACTATTGATAATGTTACTCAAGATCATCAATAACTCAAGAGTTACTACTCTTATCCCGAGTAATAACAGTAATTTTTGTTTCTTGGCATATATCAGTGTATTTAGGTTTCCACTAAGAAGAACATTCTTATTACACAGGTGAACTGTACTCTCCATCCATTTCCTGTGTGGTAAAAGCATTCTTTCAGTTTAGGCTGCTCAAATGTGCTGTAGAAATACAGAATCTCTACATTTCATATTACACATGAAATACAGATATCAGCCATAAGACTTACAGACAGTTGTTTGTGCAAAACTGACAACAGTCAATAGCTCACCTCTCTCAGTATTAGGTACGCCTAAATCTATAGTAGGAATGGAGATGTCTGCATAATCACTGTAGTATTCAATAAGGGCAGCTTCTCCTTCCCAAGTCTGCTTTACGACTGGTACTGCAAAACAATTGTTGACATTTAAACACACGTAACTTGATTAAAATAAGTACTTGATCAAAACATTTATGCACCTTGTTAACTGACATATTGCTTTGCATGGAATATGCTGTTCAAATATGTCAAATTCAGCACCATGGTTTAAATGTTCATTCTTCTTTCTTGTCTACAATATTTAGAGAGAAACAATTTTACATTTTTTATGAAAGCTAGTCAGGGCTGTTTTATTTATATAGCAATAAATTTTCTTTTAAAATATGATTACAGTTCTATTCATATTACATTGAAACTGTGATGTTTACATTTAGGCTAATCAAAGGAAGGAATTCATTACTTTTACACTTGCTATGGTAGACTTTATAGCACACATCAACATGAACACTATCAGAGATCAATCATTCTTCCCATATAGAAACTTCTAGTATTGAAGTACGCATTTTTAAGAGAGCACATCCATTGTACAGTGTATAAAGTATTCTGAATCAGAAACAGACCAAATGCACCTTTTGAAATACTACACTTGTGTTAAATACATCATATCTGGCAACAACATCATATTAATGCTCAAAAGCACCTGTCTCTGGAGACACATTCACACAAGGACATTTATCATACAATCAGTTTTGATCCCATGGAGAATCTATTCAAAGGAAGAATGCTTAATGTTTCTCTACAAAAGCAATCCTCTTATCAGATTGCCATTCTACATGAACATTTAAAATTGATCATAAGAAATTCTAATGATGATTCTATGAATGTTTAAACTATAGCCAGAAGTGAATAAATCATGGGTAATATAAAAAAGGCCAAAAGCCAAAAGCATTTTAAAAATGAACAAAAGGACTTAAATGACCAACTACTCTGAAACAGTCATTAACTGCTGTCACTAACTGTCTGCTTTATGCTCCCTGAAACCACCCAGTAGGTCTTGCTGGTAGCAGCTGGTTCTTGAAATGGAGGAAATATTTATGTAACTTCCCTTTGCTGCTATGTAACTCTGATGCTTGTGAACAATTCATTTTACCTCCTTGCTGGAATCATCCATCACCTAACTTGATGTTTGCTGCTGTACTGGGTTTGCATGGCGAGGTTTTGCTAGCAGGGGGGCTACAGGGGTGGCTTCTATGAGAAGCTGCTGGGAGCTTCTCCTATGTCTGACAGAGTCAATGCCAGCCAGCTCCAAAGACTGCTGCTGGCCAAGGCTGAGTTCATCAGTGATTGTAGTAGTGCCTCTGAGATAGCGTATTTAAGAAGTGGGGGAAAAAAACGCTGCACAACTGCAGCTGGAGAGAGGAGTGAGAATATGTGAGAGAAGCAGCTCTGCAGACAGCAAGGGCAGTGCAGAAGGAGAGGAGGAGGTGCTCCAGGCACCAGGGCAGAAATTCATTCCCCTGTAGCCCGTGGTGCAGTCCACGGTGAGGCAGCTGTGCCCTGCAGCACATGGAGGTCCACACTGGAGCAGATTTCCATACATGGAGGAACGATCCCACGGTGGAGCAGGGGGATGCCCGAAGGAGGTTGTGACCTCATGAGAAGCCTATGCTGGAGCAGGCTCCTGGCAGGACCTGTGGCCCTGTGGAGAGAGGAGCCCGCACTGCAGCAGGTTTGCAGCAGGACTTGTGACCCCACTGGGGACCCACACTGTAGCAGTTAATGAAGAATGGCAGCCCATGCAAAGGGCACTGCAGGACTTCTCCATGGGAGGGACCCCACTCTGGAGCAGGTAAAAAGTGTGAGGAGTCCTCCCCTGAGGAGGAATGAGTGGCAGAGACAATGTGTGATGAACTGTCCACAACCACCATTCCCTGTCCACTGCACCTCTGGGGTTCAGGCAGTATAGAAATTGGAAATAAAGTTAAGTCTGGGAAGAAGGGAAGGCTGCGGGGGAAAGTGTTTTTATTTTCTTATTTTCCTACTGTGATTTGATCTGCAATAGTTTCATCAAGTCAAGTCTGTTTTCCCCATGACAGTTATTGGTGAATGATCTCTTCCTGTCTCTACCTTGACCCATAAGTCTTTCCTCATATTTCCTCACCCCTGCCCACCTGAGGTGGGCACCTGGGGTCCAGCAAGGGGCAACCGACTAGTTCTTGAAATGAAGGAAATATTTGTATAACTCCCCTTTGCTGCTATGTAACTTTGATGCGTGTGCACAACTCATTTTACCCCCTTGCTGGAATTATCCATCACCTAACTTGATATTTGCTGCCTACCTATTTGCTCTTACAAGGACTCGAAGGATTTATAATCCTTGATTGATCAACAGTCAGTTCGGTAACACCACAGTGAATTGAAAGGTAACTGTTAAGACAGAGTCATCAGAACTCAATGCACTAACGGAAAGGCTTTAATATTTGGAAAAATATAATTTCACTTCTGTAGCATTGTGCAATGGCCAATATTGCTCTTAAATATTTTAAAGAAATGTAAAACTGCTCTCAATTTTTGCATAAAAAAAAATCAAAGGCAATTATGTACAAAACGTGTTCATGCAACATTATGGTGGACTTCTGAAATGCAAACCCAGGAATTTTACAATGCTTTAACTCTACCTCCTATGCAATAAAAAGTCACGTGACAGGTTGGACAGAGCCTTGGGTGGCATGATTTAGTGGGAGGTGTCCCTGCCCATGGCAGGGGGGTTGGAACTAGATGATTTTAAGGTCCTTTCCAACCCCAACCATTCTATGATTCTATGACATGATAGAAGATTGAATAATCAGGTATTAGTTGGCAGAAAATGCCATGTAAACTTCCCTCCTCTCTGCTCCCCCAACTAGAATAAGAGCAGGAAATTATTTTCTTATTTTGTGTAAATGTTCTAGTTAAAAAATGTTCCTCGGAAGAACAAAACCAGAAAGCTTTCAGAAAACAAGGCCCCAGCACAGAACTTCCAAGCTTCACCTGGCAGAAGAGACACACCTATAAAGGTTGTTTTACCCTTCTGCAACCAAGAACTTCAACCTCAGTAGCATGGTTTAACATACAGAAATACTTGCTATTATGGGCTGAGCTATTATATTTCTCCACTGAAAGGTTAATCCATTGAAGATTATATTTCTTCAGTGGAGGCCCCCTTCTTTGTATAAATGAAAAAGTTCACTAAAGCAAGGACCTGAGTCTCACCTATGTTAAATGGTCTAACAAGGGGATACCAGCAAAAGCATCTCTTTTCCTTGCTTGTTTTGACCAAAGTGCCACCATTCAGACTAGTATCTATTGCCAACCGAATCCTACAATAATTCATAATTTCTAACAACTCATATGTTCCAAAGAAAGAACAGCTATATGAAATTTCAGACTAGCTGTTAATGCAAATATTTATCAATATGTATTAATACCTGTGATACATGGAAGCTTTAAAACCACGCTACAGAGATGTTTATAAAAGGTCAGCTCTAAGCTCTTAATAATATTTTATTTGTGCTACTTCTAGAACCTTGACCCATGTCTGCAGTCTTGAAATTTTCTTATACAGCCATATACCGTATCTGTAAGGAGAGCTGTATGTGAAATAAATTCTGAAGTAAAATTTAGCTGCTTTTGCACATGGAATTCCAAGCCTTAATGTTGCACTAATGTAGGTTTTGGCATACAATAAGAAATGACTTACCAGGTAAAAAGAGCTCTCTGAAGCTGGCATCCATTAATCTGTCAAAATCTTGAGTAAGATTATCCTCTATTTCATAACACTGGAAGCTGTGAGGAAAGTTCAAGAATTTTCCTCAGTCTTCAACAGGTGTTTCTCGAGAGATATTTATGCCATCTTTTTAAAGCCTTATGTTCTTTTCTGACTTTCTAGGTTGGGTGGGTTTTGGTTTTAATTTTGATGTAAGAAATAAACATGGATCCAGAAAGGAGAATTCTTCAGTGAACTCCAATTACAGGACAGTCAATTTTGTTCTGTCAAAAGCTACTTTAAAGATAGCCCTATGATCAGGTGATTTAAATATCAGAAATGTGCCTTCATCAAGTGCAGAAACATTAAGAAAAAAATTCCATAAATCTTACTTTGAAGAAAAAACCCAGCAAAAAAATAACCCCTAAGACTAATGGTGACGGTATTACATATCTGGAGTATTCAAGGACACATGAAACTCAAGTAAATTCCTGGAAATAAATCCATTCCTGAATTTCCTTATTATCAAAATGTCTAGAAGTAAACTGGAATGGACTGGTAGGTGGCATCAAATAGGTAGAGTGTCTTCTGTTAAATCAGTGGATTTGGAATTTTGACTTCCAAGTTTTGTAGACACTGAATCTAACTCAATTTAGCTGAGCCTTACCGTGTATTACCTGAAGGTGAGTATCAATCTGTTTATTTTCTGTGCCTCTGAGAAGGAAGTTAATACCTACTGGATGTATGTTGTTGGGCTGTGCTAGGTTTTTTTGGTTTGTTGTTTTTACCATGGATATCACAGTCATATTTTCATGGTGACTACCATTACTTATACAACACTACAATTTCCATGTGAAACATGCTAGTGTGGCACACTTGTGAGACTTGATCTGGGCCATGGCTTGGACAAAGTACTACAGATGACCAGATTTCTACATGAGACAAAATTTCCCATTCCAAGCACTATAAAACACATGTGCACGTCCAATTGCATAGGCTGTCAACAGACAGAAGTAATATGACAGTGTAAGCTGCTCCATCTTCTGCTGGAGAGGAGGGCTACAGAAAGGGAAGGAGGACGGGAGAGACCTTTCAGCTTGTTCAAATTTCTAAATCAGCCACCACAGAACTGCACAATTGTCACTGCTACTACAAGGAACAGAAGTGAACCAATTAGCTGGGGGAAACCACACTGAAGGATATTAATAGTTGCTATATTACTTACTATTGCAACAGCTCCAATTTACAACACTATAAGGCAACTTTAGGCATATTTTTAATTTAGATATTCAAGGATTTTGCCACTATAACACATCACTAACGATGACCCATCAAATGACCACAACTTTTCATTTTAAATGTTTCACACCAATCTTGAAGAACTCCGAACAGCAAAGAAAACAACAAAAAAAAAAATCTACCTAAAGAATAAGCTGTTTACAATTCTGAAACTTTCATGTTTCCCAGGGGATTCTGCAAACATTTAGTCCCAAGAGCTACAAAGACAGCATGTATCAGCTTGGCTTTTAAGTATTAATTTCAGAAATTATGTTTCATAGAACCACTACCTTGAGCAATCAACAACTTACTTCTGTCACCATGAAATTTCTGGCATGTTTTTACAGCAACAAAAACATCATCTTTTTTCACTGGCTCTCCCTGTATGAACAGAACGAAAATTCATGTTTTAACTGCAGGCTCTGCCTATAACATTTTATAGGGTATGTTTGTCCATATATATAATAATGTGTTATTATGACATATATTATATATATAATAAAACAGAAATACCTTTTAATTGTATAGCATGACAAGTAAAATAGGGTATTAGTAATACACTAGAAAGTACATTTTTGTTTCTTGAATAAAGGCCACTAGTTGTTTAAAATACCTGAAATATCATTACTGAAATACTTTTTCCATTGATGTAGTATTCTAATGTGAACTCATTGTGGAAAGAGAATGAGTAGTAGAACTTGTTGAACTAAGAAAGATTCATCTGAAAAAGAATGCTTTCTTAATTTCTTTGAAGTTAATCAATATGAGAATATGTTGACCTGTATCATACTTGGAAAAAGAAGCTTAAATGCTACACACTAGAAATCTCTGAATTTCTTCAAGTGTAATAAAATATCCACTTTTGTTTGTTTTCCTTTTGGCACCTATAATTTTCCTCTCCTGGAAGCATGGAGCACTTTTTGGCCCCTAACAACACTCTACCCATAATATCATAAATGTATTCTCCTAGAAGTGGAAGAGATGGGTTGTACTTTGATGCACTGAATACTATATTACAATTTATCTTTAGCCTCAAGAAGTTTTAGATTTCCATCTGTGAAAAAAAGATTATCTATATTTCAGTATCTCACAGAAATGTAAGGAGAAATACTCTATAAATCATGCACGGATCAAACGTTGTGGTAAAAAGACTCATTAAAGCATATGCAGTATTTGTTTGCCATGAAATATCTTGTGCCACAGAAGGCTGAAATCATACCCAGAAATAGATAAATGCTAGAACAAACTTTTTTTTTTAACTTATTGAAAAACATTTCCTTAAGGTTTGAGATTATTAAAGTCAAGTTTTATGCATTTTACTAGCAGTTTTACTTTTACTAAGCAAGTTGAACTTAAAATATGGTACTTACACAAAGTGGCAGAAAATTACTGAATGTTGTTGCACAATGATCAACTTTGTATGAGTTCACATCATCTGTGCAGAACTCAGGCACTGGAGTAAGATGTGGTCCTTCCCCTTTCTGCCAAATATACAGGGCAATCTATCAAAATAGAAAAGAGTTATATTAGTAATGAAACTGGATAAAAATTCTCAGGGTATACAAAGAAACCATATTAAGGGGTAAACTTAACAGGAAAACTGATAAATACAGGATGCTGTAAAAGATTTGCCCGTTAGTTGATTATCTAGCTGCATACCTTGTATCTTGCTCACATTTCCAGAGACAACATGAGGGTTTTTTTGCTATAAAAGAAATTCTTTAGACAGTCAAGTTTTAAAATTTATTTTACACCTCATGAAACTGAGTTACTGCACAAAAAGTAAGCAGACTCATAGTGTGGCGAAGGAGAGCCTGACTCTACTGCATAGGGAGAATGGGACTCCTCCAAGGGAGGAAAATCAGTTTTGCATTCTAATTCCTGTTTCCCACGTTATTTACTCATATTCCCAATGACTCTTGCATGAAAAAAAGAAAACTTCAGCAATTCATTGGAATATGGAACCAGACTCAGCACACACTAAAAGAAATGAAAATTAGTGCTCTTTTCATTGTTTTATACTTACTTAGGAACAGTTAGTTCTACACCACCTCTATCCCCTGAGGGCCAGAATTCAGCTCCTCTTCTAGTAAATAATGTGATCATTAAGCTAGTATTAAGAGGGCATAATATTTCCTTCTCCCCAGTTTCAGTGCAAACCAAGAGCTTTAATATGGTTTGAACAAGCCCAACTCACCAAATCAGTTACAGACTTCTTACAGATGATTATTTTCCTGCCCATCTCATTTAGGTCTCAACATCCTCAGAAAACCCCAATTGTGCAAAAATCCTTTACCCCTTTCAGACAACGTGTACCCCATCTGTCACCAGCAGGTCTGGTGTCATGTAAACTGACCCACAATCAAAACCACTAAAATTCTGCTGGTGACACCAGGCTCGAAGCCAGGTATTGATCTGCTGGCTTTTCTTCCCCCATCATCCCCTGCAACTGGAAGGATAGAGGGGAACACTACTTGTGCTCCTGATCCCTTACTCAGTTGTCCCTGTATCACTCCAGAATTCAGCTGTTCAGAATTAATGTCTATCACATGAACCAAAAAAGCAGCAATGCTCCTTCAGCACAAAGTGTATTTAACAACTGTAGCAACATAAATTATTTATGAAAGTCCATAATGTGCTATGATTTCCCACTGAATACTGAAATCTTCGATAGAAAGCCTTAGAATGGTGTAAAGCTATCATATTTTGGAAGAGAGGTGAAAGGAGAGTGCCATTTGGGGTTATAGGACAGGATGACAGACTATTCCTAAAACAATGGAAATGTATTTACAATTAAAACAAAACAAAACAAATATTCTTAGTCATAGTTCTAGTTCAAATCTAATGTTAGATACACAAAAAAATCCAGTATTCACTTCCAGTTTTGCAAAAGCCTCAGTGAATTTCCTATATATTGTGCAATTACAAAAAGTCTAAAAAACAATCTACAAATGAGCAGAAGCATGACTAAAACCTTCACCATATTTGCAAGATAGGCCTTCTAGCTCTAAAGTGAGATAAATGTTATGGATATAAGAAACAGGGATTGGGAAAGTAGTAGGGTGAAAAATCCCTGATACGAAGCAAAATAAAATACCAAGGATTAGAAGCACATGCCATTAGGACACTGTCAAGCAAAAACATTTCCTGAAGCATTTATCATCCTTCATAAATTTAAATGTTACACACAATCATTAAAGATCACAGATTATATAATTTGTTGTCAAACTTGACTCACACAAGAAGGACATAGAGATAAGGATGATTTAAGAAGGAGAAAATGGTGATTTATAAAATAAATGAGAGAGAATGGAACTGTCTCTAGGGACACACAAGACTGTACAGAAAGAATAACTACAGGGCTGAATTAGGTCATCAATAGCAATAAATTTGAAATGATACATATGCAAAGAACTTCCAGCAGAATAAGAATCAGACGGAAGTAATTTTGCTAGTCAAATGATCAATTGTTTTTCATTAAGCAATCTGTGGCACATAAAAGGAATGTCTGCCAGTGATTTTTCTTTTTCTATACGACACTATATTTAGAGGCTTTATAAGTGCTGAGGTAGACTGGAATATTGGGAATATACAAATGACACTGAGGTAACTTACAATAAGAAGATTAGTGGTGTGAAGCCCAAGGTTTTGCATTTATAGAAAACTTTAACAAGAGGAAAGAAACAGCTTGTTGGCTTGTCTCATGTAGCAAAATGAAAGCTGAGAGGTGTCCAACTGCTTTTGAGAAATACATTAGTCAAGGAGGTGAAACTGTGCGGAAGAACAGTGTTGGCACCAACCCAAATTCATTTAAATACCCTACCAATTTATACTCTATGAAGACACTGTAGATTTATGTTGGAAATTAGGAGGTTTATAACCGTTACAGAATAAAGACCTGAAACAGAAGCAGTAGTTTTAAGTAAGGTGTGATTTTTTCTTTTTTTCCCCAGGCTGGAACCACAATTTATAGCTGACTTCCAGGAGCTTTAAAGATTAAAAGAAATGTAGTATCACTCATATTGTCAGGCCAAAATCCGCAAGCTTATTGCAGAGTCGTTCTCCCCTTCCACCCTGGCTCAGGAGTTCACTTTGGTGACAGTACAAATCCCTGCACTGCGGAAACATTTTGAAGGCAGAAAATAATGAAAAAACCCTTCAGAAAATGTGGCGCTGATATTCTTGCAGATTCCAACCCCCTCCTTTCTTCTCATGTTCCTGTCAGTAAACTTGTCCACTGAAAGACCTAGTGGCTACCGTTTAAAGCTGCTGCAAACCAGAGGCAAAAAAAAAGTATACATCCTAGACTTCTGCCAGTTGCAGATTTGATTGCTCACACAGCAGTTAGTTCCTCAGATTACTGAATACAAAATCCACCATATTTAGCTCTTACAGTCTGACTTAGAAAATAAGTGAGGCTGTCTAATACCTGAGGAATTCATGTCAGCTTACACTTGATGCATTGGAAGTCTCTCTCCTTCACAGAGCAAGCCTTAGAAGATACCTTACTGTATCAACCATGTATGCATTCATATATAAATGCACTTTTATTCATGAATTCTTATACGCTTGAAATATAATTTTAAAATATTACAATATTCTAAAGGAAAAGAAAGAAATTAAACATGCCATCACAGTCAAACATTTTAGCAATGTCAAAGAAAAACTGTTATTCCCATTATCATTTATGACCATTCAAATATACAGATTTGAGACATTTTTAATTTCATCACACCACTACTTACCTCATGCTTTAAATCTATTGTAAAGTCTGACTTGAGTGGTTCACTTTTCAACTTCTTTGCAAGCCTATACAATTAAAGATTAGGAAATTTATTAAAAACCCCATATTTAAAAAAAATCAGTCACTAGTTTATGCCGCAAAGTGTGGCTGGTATTAGTGAATATCTTAGAAGGGGAAAAAAATAAATCCTACTTTTGTATTTATGGCCCAAGAAGCAATTTATATTTGGTTTCTTCTTTTTTTTTTTTTCATCTCATCACAGTGTGATGATGTTAATAGTCGTTTTCAGCACACACATTTTGATGCATTCTTCCTGCCTAAGAAGAAAATTCTCATCCGGAGTAGATAGAGAGTCTGACATAATATTTTCAACAGATTAAAGGCAGCAGAGCGTTTGAAGCACAATATTGATCAGCATTTCAAACTTCAGAAAATATTCTCTTCTTGTGAATTCCAAAGCAGAGTATTTAGGCACCTTCAAGTTGTGAAAATATCTATCCTTGCTACAGCAAGATGCACTCAACTTCTGAAATCTTTGAACTTTTCAAATTTCAATTAAAAACTAAGCATCTAATCTGAAATAAATATCAAGGTTGCCTCTATAGCATGAGAAACACTTCTAGAGGGCAATGCAGTCACTCAAAGATCCAGGAATAAAACTGCTGTGTGAGGGAGAATTTTAAAGTGAGAAGAGATGGTACTGAACTAGCTGAATGACTAGTAGTACTGGACAACTACTGACTAGCTGACATGATGTTAACTTTCAGATAGGCAGAGTGAAGCAAAATAAATCACGTGTACAGCAATAATACAGAAATCTATTTCTGTAGCCTTAGCTACTAATGAATTCTTAAGTGTTTATTTATAATAGTTATGCTTAGAATGTGTACAATAAGGAAGAAATGGAATTTTATCAAAGGAGTATTTTCTGGATAAGTTTATAGTGGAAGCTTACGTAGGCATACCCAGAGCTCATCGTACATTACTGTGCCTGGTTGAATGTTTTGCTATGCACCTTTGATCCTCAAGCCAAACTAGAATTACATGTATCAGCATGGATGCTGATAATGAAGGTGGCAGCAGCAGAAGCTCAGTGTAGGCTCTGAACTGCAAACAGCAGCTTCAATTGAAAGACAGCTCAAAATTAAAATTTGACTTTGCATATCTACATGATCAGCAATAAGACCTTCAACTGTTCTGCAGAAACACCTTCATCTTTTATAGAGAATATTAATCCATATGAAATCATAACTCATTAAAATAATATTAATGTCTACAAAAGATGTGTAAATTGAACATTCTTAATTACTATCAGTAAACAAGAAGTTATTAACAATTCAATTCTTACTTGTTAACAAGTGGAATGCTAAGTGCCCAACCAGCAGCAAAATCTGGAAATTTAAAGACTGTAGGATTTTCAGCAAAGGCATAATGGTGAATTATTGTAGATTCTTCATCATATAGTGCTTTACCTAAAAACCACTCCTGTAAAGGAACATAGGAAACAATTTTGTTCATCTACAGCATCCTTTTAGTGAAGATGATGACTGCATTCATGCTGAATAAAGCAAACCTGAAAACAAAAACAAGGGAAGCATATTGTTCACAATAATCCAGACAAAAATTGTACTTAGTAAAAAATGAAACTAAAAGCATTCTCTGAATTCAAATACACACTGTATTTTCAAACTCCAGCATATGCCCTGGATTCCACCTGTTCAAAGAGCACTGAATTCCAGAATCCCAGAAGGGCTGAGGTTGGCAGAGACCTCTTGAGATCATCTGGTCCAAACTCCATTCAGAAGCAGGGTTGGCCAGAGCAGGTTGCCCAGGACTGTCCAGTCATGCTTTGAACACGCTCCACAACCTCTCTAGGCAACTTGTTCCAGTGTTTCACTGCCCAAACTGGCTACTGACTAGATGAGACACTCAAAAGCATTGCATTCAGGAACTTGATATATATCCATTTTGAATTTCCATCTGTCTCGCCTCTTTTACACTCAGGAACTTAAAAAGCAAATGCAGTTTAAATATCTTGATCTTCAAAACAGTTAGGTCCCAAGTATGCACTTGTAAAGTAAAAAATTAAGCAGTAGTATTATTATTAGTGTTTTAAATAACAGTAAGAATTTACTACTGTCTCTGCAATATCTGAAATTATTAACAGACTTAAATACTACTTTAACAATACTGTCAGTTAGTTGTCTTAATCTTTCTGTTTAGAATGGATATAAAACAAGTATACCCCCAATTTTTTGCAGAACAGGGACTGTAATGAAGGGAAAAAAGAATATACATGTGTATTTATAAAATTTTAAATACAAATATATATAAACTGCTTTTCAAGCCGGAAGTACAAACCATGAATCAGAACTGTAAATCACCTAATTGTTATATTAAACCTTTAAAGTGTGAAGTTCTTGCATTATGACAGTAACTTAGGCATTTCTTTTTTCCTGACAACTTATCAATTCCCAATAATTCAACAGAAATGCAAAGTTAGGGCAACTGTTCTTTCACAAAAGATTCGCTTTCTCCATACTCCCTGCCATATTTGATTTTTCCCCTCCTTTAAAGGGGCAGCTATTAACAACAATGAAAAATTCTTTCAAGGCACTAGCACAGTTCATACACTGTATACACCATTCTATACACTTCATGAGAGAAATAAATAATTTACACAAAATTCAAGACAAAAGAGAAAATATTCAAGCCGAAGCACCTTAGAAATATCCAGCCCAAAAAAAACCCAGTCTAAGCCCAAGAGGACCTTGTGTCTCAGTACTCATCTTTCTAACTCCAAGCAGACACTGCCATACAGATTGAGCTAAATTTTACAGCTCCCGTCCCTGAGGAGCAATGAGTGAGATTTGGCCAGGGTGCAGCAGTCAGCAAATAACAGAAGAGAGGTCTGCGTGCACCAGGAGATACCTAAAGCCAAAACTACTGGGCCGAGCTTGGCGGGAGCATGCACACGTGGCTGCACCAGAGGACGTTCAGCCTGGCAACACCGCAGCTACCAGCCAGGACTAAGCCTGGCTGCCAGGATGCGTGTCTATGGATTGGAGAAAGCCAACCTTACTTTCCTTTCTCTATAAACCACAGAAAATTAAGCCCATACATATACCCTCCTCAGGCTTTTGCATAATATTATTTCTGGTAATATTAAGCTGCAAATCACACTGAAGTCATTTCAGGTGACAGTCAATACTCTCCAAGCTTATTTGGTCATAACATTGTTTATTTGCTACACTGAAATGTAGGACAAGTCAATCTCTGCTTTACAAGACTAAATTAGTTAAATCTGGCTTTACAAGATTAAATTCGTTATATGCAAAGGAACTTGTAACTTAAGCAATAGTGCTAAGCAAATTGCATATAGACAAAAATGTGGATTAAAGAAAAGAATGTGATTATTGCACTGGATCGCTGCTTCAAAACCAGCAAAGATCACCTACCTTCAATACGAACACTTCAAAGTCTTTAGAAAACTTTGAACTAATAGCTGAAGGAATGTGATCCAACAACACTCAATACAGATTTCAGAGAGGGCAGAGGTGACTTTACCTAACTTCTCATCAAGCTGATTTTACAATTCTTTTGTATTTACTTACTCACACATACCAAGACAGTGCACTGAATTCATCTGTTCAAGACTTGTGTCTGATGCAGAGGGCAGGAAATATCATCTGTCAAATCCTCACTGCATCTTGCTACAACATCTCATGAATTCTTATGATTCTCAAGGACTAACTGTTCTTTAGACAGATCTTTTATACCCATTAAATATCAACAGCAACTACATCATTGCTGACCATCAGCTTGGTTTACTCATTCTGGATATCTTTGTGGCTGTAGTCTATCATCCTGTTAGGGTGACAGGAAGAGGAGTGGCACATACAATTTGGTTTAACCTTGCTGCTGTCCTCCATTATGAAAGCACAGGCTGCATCCATCTGCTGTTGAAACATAGAATCACAGTGGGGTTGAGGTTGGAAGGGACCTCTGGGGATCATCTGGTCTAATCTCCCCTGTTCAACCAGGGCCCCTGTTCAGCAGGTTGCCCCAGACCATGTCTCTTGTGAGTTATCTCCAAGGATGGAGACTGTAAAACCTCTCTGGGGAACCTGGGACACTGCTCAGCTGCCCTCATGGTAAAAAAAGTGTTTCCTGATGTTCAGATATAATTCACTACCTGAGTGCTTGCCTTGAGGTCTTTACGTAAATCAGGCATTCATCACTGTTCTTCAGTTTTACTGCAGTCAATAACATCCTTGGCTGTCAAAGCAGGTCATTCTCTAAATATTTCTCCATGGTCTCTTATCATGCTTCCACTCAATATTACATTCGGAACGGTCTCGATAGTTCTGTTACTAATCTCTATATATCCAGATCGAAAAGCTGCAGATTCATCAACTATTCACATGCCCCACTGTAGACTTTTTATGGTCAGCAATGAATACCACAATTCTATTACGCAGACTGCCGACATTTTAAAATGAATAATGAATTATATAGACCATTCTGGTCTAACTCATCTTCATTTTTTTGATTGATGAACTACTACTGCATATGGGCTGTTATGGGAATCAGTTATGGGCTGTTACGCTAAGATGACAATTAGCTATGTATGCAGGTTGGAACATAATTTGTTATTGTAATAGAATTCATACGCAATGCAAAGAGAGATTAAAACTAGCATAAGAGCAGCATCTAGAACAAAAATTTTCATGTTTCTATTCTGAAAACATGGGAGTAGGTGTCTCTGAAACAGAAATAGATATTTCAAAGGCCTGCATATATTCAGTCAGCCATTTTGAAGACACTGTTAAACAGTGTAGGATCTCTGAATTATCATTATCATTACCATTTTAGAAAAGAGTTGTGAGAAAACACAAGGCCATGTGCCTGCAAAAGAAGTAAAAATGCTAAAGTGAGACCTGACACAGAGTTCAATACTCGGTCAGGGTAACAATAAAGAGGCAAATCGTATTTCACACAGGAGGTTTTGGCTTCTTTTATTCCAGGCAAAGGACTGATTTTTTTTCTTAACACTAATAATTCTGTACATTAACACCTTTCATGTCAGTTGCATTGCCAAATTTACTTTGTTCCTTGGTGTATTTTTCTTTTGTTCTGGGAGTCTTTTGGTGGTGTTTTTTTTTTCAGCAGGTAAAGACAACTTCCTTATTAACAAGACAGTTCAGAAACAGAGCCAGTTACTCAAATTAACATCAGTCATTCTGTCTGATAATAATGAGAAGTTGATGAATAAGAACTTGATGACAGACAGGAAAATGCAGAGTGGACCACACAGCAGACTATATTCATCTTTTTACTGACACTGTACGATTTTCAGGCTATCCACAGCAGGAATCTTTGTTCTATTTTAACAGTTCAACAAGTAGACATACTGCTTGTACTGCTTCATGTTAGAATACCTTGTTCACTCTCAGACTCAGCAACAGAAATTTATCCCCATATTGTAAGTTTTTTGGATATATCTTTTCCAATGTTTGGAGCCCTGAGCCATCCAGATAGTCTTATAAAATCCTGGATCACAGAAACTGTTTAGTAACTAGAAGTTCTAGAATTCTGTATTTATAATTTTGTGCTTCAAGTAATCCCACATTTCATCTAAAAATCAATTCAAACACATTCAAAAGAAAGTTAAATATCTAAATTTTTATTTCACCTTAGAGCCGTCAAATCTTCCAAGTGTTTCTAGCAGCTTTACAACTTGTATTCTTGTATCTTCTTCACAGAAGAAAATCCATGAGGAGTTCCTACCATAGGTAACAGAGAAGCTAACAAAAGAAATCAACATTTTATTAATATGCTAGCTTATGAATAGGCTGATAGATTCAACCCACATTCCCTAAATATAAGTACTTTGCAATCAATTATTCATTTACACAGAAACAGAAACTTTTACTACTACTACTTTAGAATTACTCCTCTACCTTCCTCAAAGTTAATTAATTTCAATGTAGGATTCCTGAGTCCTTCAGAAAATTCTCATTCCTTGTTTCTCTACTCCTCCCAGCTTTAACCACTATTTAACAAAACAAAGCCTTATTGATTCATGATGTCCTGATGGAAAAAACAAACAAACCAATCTTCACTTGTCCAGTTTCCTTTGCTTAGCTTTCACACTGATTTAATTAAACAAATCATCTGAGAAGGATATGAAATTAGCACCAACAAACATCACAGATTTTTCCCTGTCCAGCATTGTCTACTTTCAAAACCAGCAATGAAAATAAACAGCAAAAATGTAAGTCAGCAAAAATAAGTAAAACAGGGTGATAGGCTCCTTTATGTTTTAGGGAATGGTATGTGCCTGAAAAAAACCCCAAAACAACAAAAACCCCAAGCCTACTATCTGAGAAATACTTATGCTAGAACATGTGGTACCTGCCTCTGCAGGTCTCCTAATTACATGCTAGGAGGACCAGATGGTTGCCAGGTACTAAACTAGATCAGTCTTCTTTTTCATCTGGGACAAGTATCAGCAATAGCGCGGCCAGGGGGACTAGGGCAGTGATCATTCCCCTGTACTGGGCACTGGTGAAGCTGCACCTTGAATCCTGTGTTCAGTTCTGGGCCCCTCACTCACTACAAGAGAGACACTGAGGTGTTGGAGCAGGTCCAGAGAAGGGCAGTGAAACTGCAGAAGAGTCTGGAGCACAAGAGTGATGAGAAGCAGGTGAGGGAACTGGCGGTATCTAGTCTGGAGAAGAGAAGGCTCAGGGGTGGATTTTATTGCTCTCTATGACTACCTGAAAAGAGGCTGTAGTGAGGTGGGGGTCAGTCTCTTCTCACACCTAACAAGTGATAGGACAAGAAGAAATGGTCACAAGCTGCACCAGGGGAGGTTTAGATTGGATATTAGGAAAAATTTCTTCACCAAAAGAGTTATCAAGCACTGGAAAAGGCTGCCCAGGGAAGTGGCGGAATCACTGTCCCTGGAGGTATTTAGAAGACATGTACATGTGGCCCTTTGTGACATGATTTAGTAGTGGACGTGGAAGTGTTAGATTAATGCTTGGACTCTATGATCTTAAAGGACTTTTCAAACCTAAACAATTCTATGATTCTAAGTCCTATTCCAGCCTGGTTTTGACTGCGATAGAGTTATTTTTTCTTATAGTAGCTGGTATACCATTTGAAATCATGCTCAGCAATAACAGCTGGGGGAAGAAGGAAGGGGAGATGTTTGGAGAGATGGCATTTGAACTCAACACTGAAATCTGGGCAACTCTCCCATTCAGGCAAGCAAGCAAGATATGATCAGCTGGGAAAGACAATTCCTAGCTGTTCCTTCTAAAACTTGCCAAACAAGTACAGAAAGGGTATCACGTTTTTATATGTGTACAGTATTCACTGCCCTGTGAAGACTGAAGGCTTCTCTCTCATGCTTTTCTGCTCAGCTAGAACTCAGGAGAGAAATATCTGGATTTACATAAAAGCAGGTGGGTGAAGGGCAAGGAAAAAACACTAGAATGACTCTGACAAAAACAATTACTGCATCTTGCTAATAAAGCAGATACAAGTTTACAAAAAGAATGATCTGTCCCTCTAGCTACTGTTCGACAAACAGAACAATTTTCAAGGCTAAGTATTTAAGGCTTGCAGAGAGCCTTACATAGACCTTATATCACACAACTTTGGAGTTCAGATTGCAAGGAGTCATTGGAGGTACTCGCATAAAAAGCAGTTTTAGGGTAGTAATTTAAAAAAACAGATTTCTTCTCTGCTTAATGAACATTGGTTACTGAGAAGAAATGTAGTGGGGCCTCTGGAGACAGTAAGGGTACTGTATCATAAGACATCCATTGACGTTTTATTATTACGAATTCTGAAATAGAGTGTTTCGTCCAAGTTAACATGTGCCCAAGAAGTAAAACTTAAGAACTGTCATAACTGTTCAGAGGCCTCCTTAAAAATGCTGACAACTACAGAACTGAGGAAAGCCACTCTCTGAGAGCAGTTTTCAGACAAGAATGTATCTTAATTCACAATTCTGAGCATCATCAGTTGTTGCAGAATGAGCTGATCTCCCTTCCTCTTCTTCTGTCCACTGAGAAAACTAAACAGTACAAGTCTCATAACATCAACATACTTCTAAACTACTGCATGTCTTCATTCTGCCAAAGGTGATAAGAAAAACAGTAGACACAAGGAACTTCATATTCCAGAATTCTCAAGATGGAAATCTCTATTTAAGATTCCTCTTCTGATTCCTGAATCTATTTCTTCTGCTTTATCACACGAGCATTTCTATTTTTGCTTCTGAGTTTTGCTAGCTTTTAAGAACTGTAACTGTAAATCCTGTCACTGAGACATACATAAATAATTCAGAAGACAAACTACTAGGTCATTGAAACAGGAGTTAAGAAGGAAAATCAAAGATGATTGATAGTTGGAACATAATCTTTTCAGTTTTTCAATTCAATTCTCCTTTTCCTTCTTTTCACAGTTTACATGTATCTCAAAGATACTATACAAGCACTATTTTAATGTTTATAAACACACAAAAAGCAACGGAAAGCAGATGGAAAAGCATCCTATCCTGCAACCACTCTGATGCAAAAACCTCAAACCAAACCAGAAACACCTTCTGAGTAACTCTAAATTAAACCTCAAGAGGCTCCAAAGCCTCTGGGATCAATTTCAAATGCAAATTTTAGGCAAAGGATAGCCTTCAGCACCGTGGAGCTGAAGAACTTTCTGAAACAAGAATCATTGTTTCCTGACAGTTTACTACACACTACCATGTAAATGGAGCACGTTTTCCTTGGAGCCACCTACATAAACTAAGAAGAAAAGATATTTGAGATTATCTGTCTTCTCTGCCTATACTAAGATTAAAACTGGCCATATAAGCTTCTTTATAGAATTTAAAACCTACACCTTTTCACTACAGAGGCAATACCACCTCTTAAAAACACTGTAAGCAGTAAAAGACAGAATCACCAAATAGGTATTATTATCTATTTTTAAAAGAAAAAATATTTATTCAGTTCATTCAGCCACGTAATCTGAAAGGTCAAAAGTTCTGAAACATCTCATGCCGCACTCTGTGAGAACTGGGGACCACACAGGAAAATAAATATTTAAAAAAATAGTATTTCTTTTGCCTAGTTTACTTCCCTAATAATTTGAAAACTCACAATGATTTGAAGTTAGTTGTTCAGTTACATTATATTATTTTTGTTCTTTCATTTAAAATAGCTTCCTATGATTTAATGAAATTTAACAGAAAATTGCTTTGGAAAACCAAAACAGGAATAAGCAAATGAAAAGATTTCAACTCTCATTCAAAAACTTTGCTTATGAAAAAAAGAGGTTTGAGTAATTAATATTTATATTCTTGGTTGCAAAAACCTTCTGATAATAACTGGCATTTGCTAGACTTACTCTCTCATTAAGGGTAATATTGTCCATGCACCTTCATGCCCGTTCATCTGATGAATAAGCAGAACTGTAGGTAATTCCTTTAAGAAAAATAAAAATATTCCCATTAAACTTGAATTGTATGTACTCCTTTTCCCCTAAACACCAACTAATCTAAAAAATTTATTCTGGAATGATTACTTAGTTCTTCATTGTTTTCTTACCAGCAAGCAGCCCTGCAGAAGAGGTGACTTTGAATGAGATGAAATAATGGTGGCCTGCAATTTAGGGAAAGTGCTTCTTCCAACTCATGATTCCTTAATTCTCTATTAGATATAAAGCTAATACACTTCAAGTTAAATGTTTCATATAGGTCCCTGTAAGCAATTAAGCAATATAGCATACTCATTTCTTCTCCATATCATAAAATCCCATACTGTAAAGAAAAACCTACAAATAATGTAGGGTATTCTACAAAAGCTTCCATTGAACAATCACATTACACAGAGCTTGTGTGAGAGTTCCAATACTCTTTACTTTGCTGAACTCATCTTTGACCTGTCACACTAACATCATGACAAAACCCCACGGGTTCACGCAAAAATCAAAATGAGGAGTTAGCATTTTTTCTTCCTGAAACATCAAAGAAGCTTCCTACAGAGTAAAAAGCTTTTCATATACTTCTTTGCTCTTTTTTGATTTTAAATGTCCCTGGTGTGGCAGATCCTGATGTCTAGCAGGCAAGCTATCGTTCTGGGGTAGTTAAGAAAACACCCTTTTAACATGGCCCGCTGATAAACCAAACTGCATAATTTATAATACATGTTAAAAGTGGGATAGACTAAAGAAAACCTTTCTACTACTCTAAAGAATAACTGTCTCTGAGAAGTGCATTAACCCAATCAAAAAATAACAATCTACTGGTTTAAAATTACTTATGCTTTGTGAATGATCCACACTGAAAAGAAAACTCTAACTTGGAAAAGGATATTCACCCACATCTAAAATGTTAGCAATTCTGCTTTATGGTTCTAGTTCAAGCAACCTATCAAGTATGTTTCTGGTTAGTTTCAGCGTACTGTAAAACCGAAGGCATCCAGAGGATTTTAGTGGAATTGGCAAATCTTAAGTAACAGTATACTCAACATCTGGTATTTCAATAAAATGTACCCACTTCATGGTAAAACCATAAAAATATGTTTGTTTACAAGATTGCAGATAGGAAGACAAAAGCATAAACTTCTGTCTTTACAAGCACATTTGTTTTTACAAGCATACAAACACTGCAGTTATGCAGTATCTGTATGTGGCCACGTATTTCATGTACAATAGGAGCCTGACAGAGATAACAGTAGTTAACCATAATATATTGAACATCAGTATCACAATAAAGGCTGAAGTTGGATTAGATACCAGTACCATTACCGCATGCAAAAAGGTATGAAGTAAATTACATAATCTAAGCATAAGCACCATACACCCAGGTACCTCCTCTGTAACAAAAAAGTCCAACTCTTTCCTTTGTGCAGATTGAAGGAGTGATGATAAAGAAAAAGCGCTCTTTCTTGAGCTAATCTGATACTTTTGCAAGGTATCTTTCTTTTTGAAATTCTCATACGCCTGCTTTCTTTCTCTACCCAACCTCGTCTAAAACATGAAAAAAACATCCTGCATATTCCCTTTCCTTCCACACATCTCTAACAAATGCATCAATTCTGATTTAATAAAGGAGATGCTTAACAAACACTGTACAAGTAAAATAGCCTCTTCAAAAACATAGGAGGATCTCTGTCTTTTTCTTTCTCATTTCATGCATTTTCACTCTGAACCTGGTGGAACTGGTCTGACCTATTCATTTTATTTATTCTACTTTCAGTACTAGAGCAGAAGAAAGGCAAAAAGCACCTGAAAAAAAGCTTGGGGCAATGAAAGGGCATGTGCAGTATAGCTCATCCAGGGGTTGCTAGATAGTCAACATTGTGATAAATAACTTACACATTGCATCTGTGAATCTCATAAACTCTCCTAAAAATGCATTCATACCCTGTACTGTATGCACAGGTTATTTTATCTTGAAATTGCTTCCACAGTTACAGAGTTATGCTTTTGCACGTGTTAACACTTTCAATTTGACTTGTGTCATAAGTAATCTACCTAAAATAATTTAAAAACTTTTTAAGACCATTTTAGGAAAAACAACAGTTTTCCTAATATATTACATGCAAATGGTTGAGGGAACAGCCATAGCTGTACTCTACTTTCATAAATCAAGAGCAAGATGCGGTGTGCAAGTCTGTTCTCAAATAATCTTACATTAAAGGAAAGATAGAAGCATTTATCCAATCACATAGAGGTAATAACTGCAGCTTAAGAAAGTGATTTGAAGTGTTCTTGACTATAACTTCAGAGGCAAAAGAACTGCCAGAGTTTTAATGAACAGGAAGTAATTTTATTCCTTTTTCCTATGGTACATTATATTCAAATCCTCAGAACACAACTTAGCTGACAGAAAATATACTTGAAAGCACAACCAATGCCCTGTCTCCTGCGCGCTTGCACACTAGGTCCAACGACTCACGGCCTGGTAAGAGTTACAGTAAGTATTTGTATCAGAAGTGACTTTTTAGGCAGTTAGCTGGAATATTAATCCTTACACAACAACTTATTTTATCATCAAAAAGAAAGCCTTCTACTACAACGTATTTCTGTCTCCAAAACCTGTAATTATTATATTTTGTAACAAGACAAAAAGATGTGGAAAAATACGGAAAAGCTTTGGGTGCTTATTACAATAAATGCTACCAGAGATACATATAATGAGACAGTAGTCTAGAATGACAATATATTGCAGTAGTGCCATTTGTTTGCTTATCACTTGTGTGGATAAAAAGCAGTGACGAATACTGTCCTCACAGCTCAGTTTATAAGAATTCTGAAAAAAAGCAATCATACAAAAGACAGACACGTGGTATACAGTACACAGCTATTATTCATGAAAGTACGCATTGGTGGTGAGCCATAATAATTATGTTGTAAACTGATTTGAATAAGATTCTTTATTTAGAATGTGTTTAAGATAGGATTTTAGTATTGTGGCTGGTAATATCAGTGTGTAAAGTGAGGTTTTACTTAAAAGCAAAATCTTTCTCAATGAAAACTAAACACAACAAATTTATAGCTTTAAACTAGAAGAAGGCAGATTTAGATTAGATATAAGGAAGAACTTCTTTACTATGAGGGTGATGAAGCACTGGAACAGGCTGCCCAAAGAAGTTGTGGATGTCCCATCCCTGCCAGTGTTCAAGGCCAGGTAGGACGGGGCTTTGAGCAGCCTGGTCTAGTGGAAGGTGTGACAGGGGTTTAGAACTAGATGATCTTTAAGGTCCCTTGCAACTCAAATCAGTCTATGATTTTATTACATGATTTCAAACAATGAAATTTAGCTATTTATGGGGCTCTGTTGATTCCTGTATTATTAGCAAACTGTCTTTTCAAAATCTATAGAGTCTATTCTAATGCTGGATGGTTTCCAAATTCTATGTGTCATACACTCAGACAATGGTTTACCTGTCTTTTGCTCTTCTCTTCCTTTAGTCTATGGAAACAATATAAGCTCATTATCCTTCAGTTTATTGCAATTATCTACAAAAATTCTTAGCCTCACAGAAAGTTTTAAGTATTTCTATCTTTTAGTAGATTTTTATATTAACAGACAAATAAATCACGAGTGTCTTTCACTGACACCAAGTTTGAAGCAGTCACCTCCCCAGCTAACTTAATGTGATAGATGGGGCAGCAGGTCCCTTTCCTCCAACAGTCTCTTACCAAGTAAATTTAAAGTAAGTTTTCTAACTAAGGAAGAAAAAAGGAAGAAGAGAAGGAAGAAGGAGAGAAAAAGAGAAAAAAAAAACTCCCACAAGGTAAGAAATTCAGTAGATGTATTTGAAATACTAGCATAAATGATCAGGAGAATTTACAAGAACATATTAAAATGTCAACAGGTACTGATTTTAAGGGTTTAAAATGGATGATTTAGAAATTCTAGTCTCATGTATACACAAGAGCAGTGAATATGGCACTCTATTCAAAGATGACTGAGCAATTTTAACATAACAAACAGCAGCCACCGTGGAAGAGGAAACTTCAGATCAATTTCTTATACTTTTTTAATAAAAATATACCTTAGTGAAATGGTTTTGTTCAGGTCCTATTATGTATGCAGAGATTGCTGCAGAAGAGGCTGAGAGGGGCACCTCCGCCTAAAGCACTTTAAACTTCCCAATTTCATATATATATTTTGCCCTGACATGAAAAGCCATCTCTGTGAGGTGACAGGTCCCATTATCTCCATTAAAAAGTCAATGCAATTACCACATTTGACTAGGGGAAACCAGCTATATAACAGCAGTGTATGATGTGTAAGACAGGGCCAAGAGGAGCCTATTCATTACTGCTAAAGCATTTAAAAGATCTCATTAGTGCTGAATTAGCCAACTTCTACACATTCCTTCAAATCTACTGAATATCTATTATAGGAAGATGATCTTATTCACCTTCTAGCATTACAGCATAGGTAACTTACAAGTTCAACAGTTAATGGGCTAGACATCAATTTTGCTAATAATAAAGCCTACTAATTGTCAAAAGGATTCTGGTAACTTTGCAGAATTAGAAGTAAGGGCATATCAGAAAGTCAGAGATCAAACAAGTCAGAAAGCCAAGAAAATGGCTGAAGGAAAGCAAAGATAAACCAGAAGTCAGTCAAACCCCTAAAATCCTGCAAGGTAACCTTAAAGAGATTCAAGACTACCCTGAAATACATTTTCAAAACTAAATACTAATTTGGTACATTTTTCCTGAAATGCTTTCAAAAGGTTTGATTTTTAGAACTTAAAGATACATCACTCTTCAACAGATCAGAGTTCAGAAGCATTTCTGAAGTTGAGCAGCCAAACACTGAGGCCCAAAAGCGAGCAGCTGCAATTTCAAATGCAAATCTCAAAAGAAATTAGGCATTATGAAGACAAACTATGAACTCAACAGGAAATAAAATTACCAAGAACATGCTGATATCAGGCAATGTATGCAAGCAGAATAAGTAGCATCATAAAATAAATGCAGATGTTAATATAGATAAGGAAAGGGAAATGTGAACTTCATACACTGGCCACTTAAATTAACAACTATAGGACACTCCTAACATCTGTCATCCATCAGCCAAACTGGAAACTGGGAGATTGATAAAGAAACAATATTAAGAAAATATAATGAATATGTGATCTAAAGCAAATATTTACTCAAGCAACATAATACAGTGGTTTTCTATGTACAGTTCATATTTTTTACTCTGTTTCTTTTAAACTATTATTAATAGTCACTACAGTAACAGCCCTTGAATCACAAAAGAGCAATATACCCTTTATATGCAGGGATAGTTTAAATTTGTGAAGATGATACAAAATACGGGATTTTATTCAAAACAAAGTAAGCCTAATAGTAACAATACTGCAAATTATAATTACAACACCTTCATGAAACAGAGGTCACACTTCACATCATCTATTTTTCATATGGAAGTATGTGATGCGCATTTAATTTTCCCGTACTCCATGGTATCAGTCTTAACATCTTATTCTTACATTCCTAGTTTGTTGGTTGTTTCGGGGTTTAGGTTTTAACTCCATAATGGATAGCACTAATTTGCTATAAACATCTATTGTTTGGTCCTGTAACAACAAGCAAGTGAACCTGATGATTCAGTTGATCCAGTTCTTAGTTTCTGTACAACAGTTGTCCTTTAAAACATAAAGATTTAAATTCCTTTGTCTGAGAGTAATAATTCCATATGTATTCCATATGAATTTCTAATGTTGATGTGCAGGATTTCAGAGATCTTCTGTCCCTTCTCCATAACCAGTACTACCGGGTCATACCTCACAGTGGCCAACAGTGGAACTGTGTGTTGACATAAACAAGACATATCAAGTACATGCTGGCTACACTCTTTTCCTGTAAATTGATGACTTTTCCCTGTTCCCAGATTTCAGGTATGAGATTTCTGGTGTGCTGTACTTCCATCACTGCTTCACTGAGATGCTTTGAATGCTGTTCGATAGGTACCTTTTGATATTGGAAAAGCATCACCATTTCAGCATTCAGGTTTTTTAAAAGCCAGTTCAGTTTGCTCAAGGCAGAAGTACTCACAGGTACAACTCTTCGATTACAAAAAAGATTTTACCCCTCTCCCATAAAACATGACTATACTCCTGCCTCACTGGAACTATTTATACTTCCACTTACTGATCTTTTCATAATTCATATTCACAACATCAATTAGAGAGCTCAACTAAAATCTTTGTTTTTAACAACTGAAGTCATAATCCTCTCTGCGAACACTATGTCTGAACACTTGTCTCAATCCCAAAGAGGACTCTGAAATTCAGAGCAGAGCTCCACAGAACAAAGGCTGTTCACATGACTGATTTCATTAAAGGATTAAAAATTGCATTTAGAATGGATTTAGTTACAAAAGGTTTGATAGGCTTGGATAAACGCAGCATAAAACATCCAGGAATCTGATTTAGGCATTCCAAGCCCAAGATATATAAGGCAATCTAAATCAGACCTCTTACTTTGCAACAAAGAATCTGGTATTGAAAAATGGGTCCAATAACCTCACAGCAAGCTATTTCATATCAGGGGATGTATGCCCCTCTTACTTTTTTCTTATTATTAAAGACAAAGAAAATAAAGCATTGCTTATATACATGTAACTTTCAATTATGACTTTCAATCTAAGCCTCTTTATAATCTTTTCTCTCTAGGATAAAGCTTCACAAGTAAAATATATTAGTGTTAAGTCAAAATCAGACTTGCAGCTAGCAGGCCAGCATGGCCCACCCAGCAGGTGAGAGGCAGAGTGCGCACTCTGCAGTGGGGACGGCAGAGGAACAAGTAGTCAGGGAAGATACCGCACCGGGGAGGGAGCCAGTACAGATGTAAGCAAGTAAGGTGTGGAAGACTATTGCTGTAGGATGTAGGGAATCCTGTGCTAGGATTTCCATGTCCACACACATCCTCTTCTATTGGCACAATGCTACAGCTGTGCAGTGAAATTCTGACAAAATCTACATTGCAGCATCTTCATAGAATCACAGAATCGTAAAATGGTTTGGGTTGGAAGAGAACTTAAAGCTCATTCAGTTCCAAACCCCTGTCACAGTCAGGGACACCTTCCATGAGAGCAGGTTGCTCCAAGCCCCTGCATCCAACCTGGCCTTGAACACTGCCAGGGATAGAGCAGCCACAAATTCTCTGGGAAACCTCTTCAAGTGCTTCACCACCCTTATAGGGAAGAATTTTTTTGTTATGTCTAACCCTAATCTTCCCTCTGACAGTTTAAAGCCATTTAAATTTCAACAGCTCTAACAAAATGAGGTACTCACCTAAAATTATTCCATTACTTAAATTACTATGGTTTTCATTTCATAAAGAAAGCATCTTTCTTTTAAGCACATTACAGTCATATCAGAAAACTGTATCCATCAAATGCCATCAAAACAAAAAAGGCTGTTATACAAAAAGGTAGACAGTTCAAATTAAAATTATTTAGTGATAAATCAGCATACAATCAGTAAATACCCACTGAAAGTTTTCTTACAAGCACACAGAAGACAGTTAACAAAAGGAATTAAAAAAAGGCACAACAGAAAGCAGTATTTTTAGTAAGATGCAGTAAAAGCATGCATAACAAGGTACAAACTGTATTATCTAAACATACCTTTCCAAGATCTGCAGCCTGTTTTAAAATATCTCTTTTTAGACCTTCTGCTCTCTTGGAATGAAAAGAATTACTTTGACTCTGGATGATAAATACAATTTCTTTTAATTCTGCAAACCAAAAAATAAGAAGATTTAAAGACAGAAGAGGTTATTTTTAGTTTTTCTCCGAAGCTAGTGAGAACCCAGATATAGAGAGGGGAATCTATTACATAGCAACTTTTCTTTAGTTATACAAACATTTAATGAAATAGTAAAAAGGCATAACTGAACACAAAAATAGATCCAAAATGGTCCTTTTAACGATTAACATATAAAACGCATGACATGACTAGATCTGCAGCAGATCTTATGCCCACAGTTAATAGCCATATTCATGAAGTTGCTTTTGTTCCAAATCACCAGTACTCCTATTATCAGAGTTAAAAGCTGTTAATCGTAGACCAGCAAGGTCTACGATTGGTAGAGCAATCTACCAGTCAGTTAATCGTAGATTAATCTTAGACCAGCAAGGTCTACGACTGGTAGAGCAATCCCTCACCAGGCAAGACATGAATACGAAACGGAAAAGATGCATCCTCGACAAAGAGCTTAAAACCCTACCCAGAAACAAATATCAGATGGAGAGACACACACATAAGAATGAGGCAATACTCTTATCTGATAGGACAGCACCAACATCTCACGTGTGTTTAGAGTGTTTAAAGGCACCATAGTTAAGAACTTTCAATGGGACAGGAGATGGTGAGAAATTTAAAAGAAAATAATGAAGTAGCTTTGCAAACATTTATGGATTGAGAAAGTGCTTTTTCAAAAATACAAGTAAATGATGAAGCCAATAGCAAAATTTTCTTGATCGTAATAGACCAAATAATCCTTCAGCACTTTGGAAGCTAAGAAAAACAGGCAGATCATGACCCCATTCAGAAGCAAAACACAGCAGAGGACAACAGACGATGGAAAGGTGAAAGGAAGAGGAAAGGACAGATACCTTTCAAAAAATTCTTGACAAGTTTGACCTCTGCTGTATAACCCACCCAAGACCATAACTAAGCAGCAACCAAGGCACAAGATAAGAACTGCATGATATTGCAGTTTCTGTTTGGCCAGAAAAGGTTGAATTTTACAGATACTATGCAGAAAGTGTGCACACGAGAAAACTCAGAATATAACTGAAGAGGTCCAACTCAATGACCAACCAATTACTGCATAAGGAACAAAAAAAGTTAGCAATGCTGTTGTCCATTGTTCAAGGAGATAAGTAGAGAACAGGAAGACTGAGAACTGCACTTGTCTGTCACTCGAGGTGACAGTCATATCAGGCATAAGGAATAACAGATTCTCGTTAATTCAGCAAGGAGACAGCACAGAAAAGGCTGCTCAGTTACTGTCTATAGATGACACCACTACAAGACAAGTCAGTACCAAAAGGAAAGAAATTAAAGTCACATGGAATCTGTTCAGAATGTCAAAAAAAGTGGAGAAGGAATGAAATGCATACAAAAAGAAATATATAGGTAATAAAAAAAATGTAGGAGTCAAACTTCAGAAGAGCAATACTTCGAGACCACCATGTTTAGCAATATTATGAAACATGAAAGGAAAAATAAAGATACAAAACCTCTGGGAGAGCTTCCTAAGAACACCTTCTGGTATTTCATTGAAACCAAACTGTCAGTAAGATACAGATGTCAAATTGAAGACAGCCCATCATGAGAGCTCAGTAGAGAACTAGAGTCATGGCTGACTGAAAGCTGTCAGATTTTCCTACAAGCAATGTCTGTGGACAAACATCCCAAAGACAGAGGATCTTAGAGGAAGCATATGAAGCTTCTCGTCAAGCAGCAGATTATTTCAACACTTTAAATCTGCAGTTTCAGTACAGTATAGGTTCAAGTTTTACATCATGCAATATTTATTCTTAAAGAGTATATTCTTGCATCATAGATCTAGTCAACCTAAAACATCCTAGTGTCACATCAAGATTTTGACTTCTATATTAAGAATGCAAACTTGGCAAGTGCAGTACAATGAGCGAAGAACAGTAGAACAAAGATGGAAAACAAATGTCCAAAGAAGGAAAAAGAGTAAAACTCTCAAGAAAAAAGTCTAAAGGAAAAAAGTAAAACTGAGCACATGAAGTAGGATCACAAGAAAAACAGTAGCAACAAACAGAGCTTTAACCACAAGTATCCTTGCCAAGATTATGAGAATATTACCATGTCCAAAACCTGAGGATTGATTACATTTCTTTGTTCCTCTGAACAGTTACTTGCTAATTTAGACTGATGACAGCTCAAAGCTGCAGTTAAAATGGTTTTCTATTTTTCACTTGAAAGTCTTTTTCCCTTGCTTAGTCACCAAGACAAACTCTGAACATGTCAAATTGTGTGAGATTTCTGGTGATAAAGTTGTGGAGATGGCATAAGCACTGACATAGCTATCAGCTTTGATTTCACATTTTTCCTACGCAGCTTTCCTTCATGCTCTGACCCACCACACAAACTGCTTAAAAACACCCATGCACAATAGAAACTTCTGAATAGCAGGCTATTTGCTATATTTCCTGTGTGAAAACTAAAATTAAGGCAAAAATTAATACTACACTTCATTGATACGCGAGTCAAAGGGCTAAATCTAAACACAGAACACTGCAAATCTCCCCAGAGATAAAAAGCAAAAGCTACATTGCTCTATATAATTACTGGTTTAGTATCAGTACATTTAACAGAATGCAAGCATCTGAATTACACTCAGTTTCATTTATGGTACATTTAACAACAGCTGTGATATCCCATAGTAGAATACTTTCTAGAAGTAACCTAACACTTACTTTGGTGTTATTGCTTTAATCCAATGGAAATAGTTTCCTCTGCTAAAGGCAGTTCAAAATAGTTCATAGAAAGAAATATTCACTGTATTAAGATGTCAACAGAAAATAGGCATAATTTTAAACACCTAAATTATTTCTCAAGTTGAGAAGTAGTCAACCAAGCAAGACAAAGAATGGAGTCTTTTGGAGGATTAATATCTAGAAGAACTACTGATATGCAGATACTTTATTTCTCTTCTTGTCTTCTTTTCTATTTTCCTTCTCTAAGACTCTTATACATCTGGAAAGTATCTTCAAAAACCTCAAATGGAAAAATTCTGCAAGTTCACATTTAAAAAAAATAAATAAAATATAAATAAAATTCATTTGTTCAAGGCTAAATGGAATATTTGTACAATGAAAACCCAGTGAGAAGGACAAAATGCCTCAATATTTATTGAGACAAAACCTAAACTGCAGAAGGAGTGATGATTTAACTCACAAACCAGACTCTACTGCATAGGTAAGAAAACTCAGCTTCCAATGTGAGTTTAGAAAAATTAGGCCATTTGCATATTCTGTAGGCCTTCCCCTCCTTTTATGCCAACCATAAAATCAACCTGAAATTCTAGATCAGAATATTTTAGCTCTTATACTTTGAGCAGATCATTACAGCCTAGTATAAAGCTTCCACAGTTAAAAGTAAAGCCAAGCCTTTCCACTCTAGGAATAATAATTTGTGTTTATATAAAGTTACTGAGATCCTTCTGGATTAAGGCAGTATATGCATATATATAGACAGGCATATATACAGACACACAATCACATCTTTGTGTGCATACTTATTTATCATGTATGCCATAAGCATTGTAATGACTGATTTCTGTTCATGGTCTGCCGCATGAGAACTGAAAGTCATCCTAAATTCAAACACTCCCTATCAACACAGTTTGAATATTTCCAGTATTTCTACTTCCTGAATTTTAGTAAACTTAATAACATCCAAAAAACCCTTTAAAATCAAATCCAAACACACTACAATTTTAGTACAGTTGTTTACTTCTTGAAATTTGAAACAATAGTATCCAGTTGTCTCTCCATCAACTGCACTCCCATTCATACTTTTGTAATACACGAAGTATGCTGCTTACCACTTCAGAGCTCATGATGCATCCTAACGCCTACTTAAAAAAAGAGGTTCATCACCTACACATTTGTTCTGATTCTGAAGAAAAAAAACTTATTTAAACCATGCATGTTGTTCTCACCTTTCCTCCCAAACTTCCCTCATGAATTCCTAGAGAGCCTAGATGAAACGCTGAACTAGGCCAGGCGGGGCATTAAAAGGATATAACTGCAAAAAGTGCTTTTGATCCTTTCAGAATATTGCAGGTATTTGCAGATCAGAGGAAGTGTAACATCACTGTATTTGCAAGAATCAAAAAAAAAAAAATCCTCAAGAGTACTTCATTCTTCTTCTCTCATTTAACACATCTTTTGAAAAAAAAGAACAGAAAACCCTCTAACCAAATACCCCCTTAACCCACAGCCAAAAGCTAGTAGATACTCCTGTGGTGAAGGAATGACTCAACCTCTCTTGTATCTCAGAAGCCCTCTGGAAGTGCCCCTCTCCTTCCACAGACTGCAGATGAATCTAGAGAACTTGCACTCCCAAGCTTAGTATTTCATTGAGTTTCCAAACAAAGTAAAATCATTGCACTCTACCCTGAAATACCCAGTGCCTCACTTCAAGGAAAGATTTGATTTTATTATTCAAATATTCTAAAACCTGAAAATATTGCTGGTCAGTAATGCAGCCTACCATCTGGGGACAGAAGTGATGCTGCCTGTGGAAACATTAAGCAAGGTAACTTTCCACAAAGATGACAAGCCAGTGGCATAAGCAGGGGGGCTGGAACTATATGATCTATAACTTCCCTTCCAATCCAAACCATTCTATAATTCTAAGTCACATCTACCTGGACTTGTGCAAAAAATTTTGACACTGCCCCACATGACATCCTTATCTTGAGAATTCTCCAGGGAGACCTTAAGAGCAGCTTCCAGTACCTAAAGAGGGCCTACAAGAATTATGGAGAGGGACTTTTTACAATGGCATGTAGTAAGAGGACGGGGGGGGGGATGGTTTTAAAATGAAAGAAGGTAGATTTAGAGTGGATATTAGGAAGAAGTTCTTCACTATGAGGGTGGTGAAGGAATGGAACGGGTTGCCCAGAGAAGTTGTGAATGCTCCACCCCTGGCAGTGCTCAAGACCAAGCCAGATGGGGCTTTGAGCAACCTGGTCTAGTGGAAGGTGTCCCTGCTCATGGCAGGGGAGTCGGAACTAGATCATCTTCAAGGTCCCTTCCAATCCAAACCATTCTGATTCCACGATTCTAGATTGTAACATTCCTAACTATAACCTTCTTAAGTAATGAGATCATACTGAAACTGATGAAAACCCTGTCCTGTCAAAAGCCAAAAGGAGTCTGTCAATGTCTCCCTGGGTGTTTTAACAAACTGAGACACAGCAGGTCTGCCGAGAGCAATAAAAGCAGCAACCAACACCTGTCTATAAGATTGCGCAGAAAGAGATGAAAGAACACAAAGAGGAAATGGTCTATGACACCAGGAAAGGTTGGGTTAACAGTGAAAGAGAGCAATAAAGCTTCCATTGACAGGTCCTGAACTTTCAATGGCAAAATGGGACATAAAGGGGACAAGGCACTTTGTTATTTTCCACAAAAGTGGTTATCTGTGTCAGGGCCATAGCTTGCAACCAAGTTCAAAAAAGCCAACAAACAAAACCCAGATCTTCTCAGCACCATTCACAGTTCTGTTAGCAACTTCACTAAAAGCATGCCAAATCTCGGTGTTCAGCTTTGATGTCAGAATGAACACGCAACTACTCAGAAACTGCTACAACAGAGACATGGTTAAGGCAGTTCTTTAACAACAAGCAGAATCAAGTGCTCAGGTTTTACAAGAATGAGAAGTACATTAAGAGTCCAAGTTGCTTTAAGAACTGAGCTGCTGTAGTAAAGCAGAGGCAGATCTAGGCTACAGTGCAGAGACTGCAAGTCCTTATCTCAGGTCTGTATACTTTTTGCTAGAAGGACATCAGACTTTTTTTCAGAAAAGGCAGAAGCTTGCAGAATTTTTTTCTCATAATTTATCTCACATCCAGTAAAAAATTATTAAATATATATAAAATATTTAAATACTTTCTTCTAGATATTAGAATCATATTACAAAGTTATTACAAGTTGTTACAAGTAATTTATAGTAACACTACTTATTACAAGTACCACAAGAGCCTAGCAGAATGGTAAAATTCAGTTTCATATTAATTTTTGCACAAGAACAGCTCCTAAGTATCATGAAATTTGATTTTAACATATTATGGACCACAAAAAGCAATGCATCAGCTTCAAAGTGCAAGCACACATTTTTCAGAAAATTGGTTAACTATAAGAATTGCAAACACAAAGATCAAGAAACTTCTGTTTGATGAGACTACATGAGCGAAGAGGAAAAAAAAGATTAAATACTCGGGAATCAGCGATTAACTAACAATGCTGTTGAGCATTTAGGCACTGTTCACACAGTCACTTTTCAAAGCATAAACATATTTTATTTACACTAAAAAGGCAACCACAACTGAAAACAAATGCAGACTGTACAGTACTTACCTCTGCTTATTTTACTAGTTGTTCCACTTTTTTTAGACTTCTAGACGAAAGGAGAGAAAGCACAATAAGGATACACACCAAAACTCAAATATTTCTATAAACACAGGGAGTCAAAGCATTTGTCAGATTGTAAATGCACACACAGAGGTTTTAACTCAAGAACTAATAAAAACTAATGTAAAAAGCTTTTCATCATCAAGAATTGAAACAGATATTCTACATGTTTATATACTATTACTTAGACAATACATTAAGAGAATAATAGGGAAAAAAAAGAGAATGCCATGTCTTTATATATATATAAATATATACATATATTTATATACATGCATCTCCTGAGCACAAATATCGGAATATGGAGCTTTATAATACAGTGTGTAAAAAAAACCCAGCACACTCTTACTCATTTGATCCACTATCAAGCATCTATCAAAACACAATTCCTAAAGGAAGACTCAAGAGCAATTTACATTAAGACAAATAAGTATGAAAAGGTTGTTGCACATAACATGATTTTACTGGAATTTACTCAGGTATCACCTACATACATTTGTGATGGAATTTTAGCAGAGTGCTGAGGAACAGATAACAATGACACTGCATCTGCATCGTTAACGAGGAAACCACAACATGATGTAAACACATACAGAAATATCCTAGGAGCATACTCAATTTCTTCTATGTAACAGAGGCTGGGTGGAAAGGTGTTGTTTAACACTGGTAGAGATAGAGAACTGGAGAAATAGCTATGTGCTTCCTATAAAAGTCACAGGAAGGAAAACAGAGCCTTTATTGCTTGCCCAGTTTCTCCCTGGTAACAGCACCTCAGTGGTTTGGTTTCTCCACATGTAAAAATCAAGATCATCTTTACTAATTGCATAAGGTTGTTGCGGGATTTATCTTGGTTCAAGTGTTTTAAGACCTTCAGATAGAAACACCATACAAGGCACTCCTCAGTAACAGGCTCTTTTGCAGTTTTCCTAGCCTTGTGACTTAATTCCTATTTATAAACACATTTTTCCTCCCCCCCTTTTCAAAATATCATATCCATCTAATCCTTTTAGTCCTACTTGCATCAGATGATCTCTTCCTCTGTTCAGAACTGACTTTTACACTGAAATGCCTAAGCTCCGACTTCCTTGGTACCTATCTGCAAAACCTTTTCAAGAGTGACTGCATTGCATCCATGTTTATGACCCCTTTTTCGCTGATGAGGTCAATAAAGTTGAAAAACATTGTATAATCTTAAATTATTTTGATGACTATATACAGTACTGCCATCTTACAGCATAATACACACACATTTTAAAGTTAATCTGCATCATAAACAACAGGGGAAGATTAATTTTCTATGCAAACAAAACAGTATATGTTCTGTGGTACACAGTGTAATGAACAAGACGTATTTTACAGCTACCTTTATTAAAACAAAACCATTGTTGCCCCTTATCACTTCCCTGTTAAAATTAAGGAAAAAAAAAAAGGGGAAAAAAAAAAAAGTATTTTGGCCTGAAGAGTTCATCTGAGGGAAGGTTTTGAAACACCCAAATAGGAAGAAAGGCTTCATAAATTACATCCTACATAGGAATAATAACATTATAAACAGCTAGATTAAGACTGTAATGGAATTTGACAAGCAGTAACTTACAAGTAATGGAAACAGCATGACATTACGTAGTCTCCCAGATACTGCAGCAGATCAGCAGTTTGCAATAAGGGATTTATGCAAATTACTGTAGATATAGCAATAATCAACACCAAAAATTGTTTAGAAACATGTATCTCAGACCATGCCTCTATTGTATTTGATGTGAGATCACTACATCTGAATGGTATTTATAGATTCTAACTCTTGATTCATTCCAGACTTTTATTTTCCTCCCTTAAGCCTCTTTTATACAGACATAGATTTCTGTTACATATATATACATACTAAAAAAAAAAAAAAAAGTAGCTAGAAGTTTGTTGAAGGAGATAGATGCATACACACCTAACACCTATTATGTTATTTAATGCCAAAGCTAGTTCTGACCATTACTTCTAACCTGCTAGTCTGAAATTTCATACGCAAGCTCTACTTGAGCGGTGGCTTGAGCAGCAAAATGCAATAATGCTGATTTAGTAGGGAGGCAGCCATTCCCCTCTCAATGAATTAGATATTTAAGAAAACTAAGAAGAAAGCAAACCCCATGTCTGAACTAACAAAAACTACTCAAAACCTATTCTCAACAGCAATAATGCTTTCGACTTGTAGAAGCAATGCAAAATTGTCATGGGGTTTTTTTACTATGAGTTTCCAAAGCACTCTTCAGCTGACCCTGGAAAAAAGAAAATAAATTGGTTTCTAAATTATAATTTTGTTCCACAACAAAACCCTCCAAACCCATTTCTCTTCACACAAATATCAGCATAAGCCAGCAAATCCAGCATAAGAAAGAAACCAAAACTGCCAAGTGTAAGTTTATTCTAGTAATGCTTAGAATCCATAGGATAAATTAAGATCCTAGTAACACTAGAAGAGTAGTGCTACGTGCAACTTGTGTCCCATTAAAGGTATCTCATATGGTACACAGAACAGAAAGACATTATGTGACATTTAGTAGCACTGAAGTCAATGATCAAAATAATCAATGTCACAGATGTTGAGCCTTCTGCTCTGGTATCTTCTGGATGATTTTATAATGTCTGTAAAATGTTCCTGCTCTGGCAATTAAAATTTATTACCTGCAGCACTGGTAATTCAGTCTCATCTTCTGCACCTTCAAGAATTACACTTACAGCAAAAGCTGAAAGAAAAAACAGACTTTTTTCATTTTATAGGAGCTCATTTTCACACTTGACAAAGTTCTGCAGCAAAAGAAAAAAACATTCAGGAATATTTTCACATTCAATGTTACTATATTTGTAATAAAATTTATGAACATAAGGCAGTCCGTTGTTACAGAATTTATACATTTGCTGCCTGACAATTGTACTCCTATACATTCCTGAAAAGATCACTCCTTGATGTGAAGCCAATTTATCTTGGCTTCAAGACAAATAAATCCCATTAAAACAAAACAAAACAATAAAATCTGTTCAGTCCAGTAGTTCACTTGACAACAGCATAAAGGGACACCTACACTTGACTCTATCTTTAGGTTTACGTTTGGAGTACCAAAGCTTCATTTGGAACCACAGAAACTGACAGCACCTGACAGAAATTTCTATCAAGCTTTAAGATAGCTGTCACATGCTTGGAATGCCATCTTTGAACAACAGTCAACCTTGTTAATGCATAAGAAAATAAACATTTAGAAAAAGAACAGAGACTCGAAAGAGCTAATTTGCACAGACCAAGCATTATCTTAAACCTTTTATACTGACACCATCTTATACATACACTTCTGGTACGTATTAGAAAAATCATCATAAAAAAGGGTTCTGGGTTGTGAGGCCTTTTTCTTGTTGATGTAATCATTTAATCAATTTGACTCACCTTGCTCATTTGTAAAAGTAGTTACATTTAACATAGGAAAGATTTGCTAAGGGTCTTCATATGCAGTCTTTTTCTTAAAGGTACTAAAGAGATGCAAAGGCAAGTAAGTTGCTGTAATTTGGAAGGAACTCAAGATACTACTCATCATGGTCAATTTGATGGGTTTCTTAAAACTGGGGCAGAAAAAGATCAACAGATTCAGTGAAGGGTCTCACTGCAAGTTTGAAAACAATTTCAAGCAATAATAGTTTAAAGTGAATTACTAGCAACTGTCAATTCCTTTGAGACACTAGAAACCTGGAATGCAGGAAAGCAAGAAGACAAGATTGTCCAAAGGCTGTGGCACTCCATCTCTAATTAGCTATATCCCTATGCTCTTTCAACTGGAGACCTAATTTCATCAAGTGTCTAGCAGTTGAGTTTCATAATTACATTTCAGGTCTCGACTAATTTGAATCTCAAATCACACCACTAGATCCAGACATCCCAAAATTCTAAACCAGTAGACTCATGTTGACCATAGCTACATTTCAGTAATGCATTTAGCCAGGAAGAAGAAAACTCAGTACAAGTAGGAGTGTTTCCCCAAATGTTATCTTCAAGTAAATGTTTTGAACTTCTAGTTCAAAAGTGCATACAGAATACCTCAATATGCCTATCATATCCCTTGCTGACAGCATGTTCTGATCATTTTCCTCCTTCTCTTCCACTGCAACAGTACTTACAGCTCCAAATAAGGAATACCTCCCTCTACACAAACCAGACTCACATCATCTACTTTACAAGATCCTAATTACAAGATCAACACAAAACACTGTTACACCCGGAAATGTGGTAATTACATAGTATCAACCTGAAGAAGCATCACCTTGTAAATTCAGCTTAGCTGCAAAACTGAACACAAGCAGAATTTTCAGGACTTTCAGCTGTGGAACAGCAGGAGAGACCTGAAACAACTGTGATTGACAAGCGATTATAGAACGGTTATACTTGGAAAGGACCTTAAAGATCATCTAGTTCTAATTCCCCTGCCATAGGCAGGGACACCTCCCATTAGACCAAGGTTGCTCAGAGATGCTGCCTCTCTCACTGCAACATTCAAAACCCTGTGCCACACTGCTTCTAAGATTTATAAAATATTAATGCACATGGCCCTTGAAACAAATCAAACAACACTCAAGATAACCTGGGGAAAAAAAAAGACCTATTGCATACTATGTCTTTGAGAGCACAGTTAATTCCTCTTCAGGGGATTATTTTAACAACCTACTTTATCCTCATATCACAGAACCGCAGAATGAGGTTGAGTTGAGGTTGAAAAAGATTCCTGAAGATAATCTAGTTCAACCCCCATGAGAAAAAACAAAAAAAACCCAACACATGTTTAAATGGAGTTTCTTGTATTTCAGTTTGTGTCAACTACCTCATGTGCTGTTAGGCCCCACAAGGTCTGGCTCTGTCTTCTTAACTGCCCTCATCAGGTATTTACACGTGTTGGTAAAATCCTCCCTGAACCTTCTCTTCTCCAGGTTGAACAGTCCCAGTTCCTTCAGCCTCAACTCATACGTCAAGTGCTTCCATTAATTACCTTTGTGTTTCTTTGCTGGGCTCACTCCAGTATATCCATGTCTCTTTTGTACTGAGGAACCCAGACCTGGACATAGCACCCCAGATGTGCCTCACCAGGGCTGAGCAGATAGGAAGGACCCACGTACTCGACCTGCTGGAAACTCTTCCTAATGCAGCCCAGGAGGCTGCTGGCCATCTCTGCCACAGTGGTACACTACTGGTTCACAGTCAGTTTGTTGCCAACCAGAACCTTCAGGTCCTGCAAAGCTGCTTTCAGAACAGCGTGCCCTCAGTGTGCACTGGTGCATGGGGTGACTTCCTTGCTAGGGGCAGGACTTGACATTTCCTAATGTTGAACTTGGTTGTCCAAGTTTTCTGTTTGCCTGTTTCTCCAGCCCATTAAGGTCCCTCTGAATGGCAGCTGGTGGATCAACCCTTCCTACCCATTCTAATTCCTCTGCAAACTTGCTGAGGGTTCACCTTGTCCCACTGTCCAGGCCATTAATGAAGAGATTAAACACTACTGCAGCCGTAATCAACCCCTAGAGTGCACCATGCCACTGATCAGAGTCCATGAGCCCAGCAAGTCAGTTTCCTATTCACCTCACTGTCCACATATCTAGTCCATACTTCATCAGTTTGTGTATGACATTACAGGATACAGTATTGAACTTTGTGCTAAAGTTGAGATAAACAACATTCTCTGCTTTCCTCACTTTCATGAAAGCACTCCTCTCATCACTGAAGTCTTTTGGGTTGATCAAGTCTTCATAAAAACATCCTGACATCTCCCAGTCACCTTCTTGTCCTTTCATATATTTGTCTTGTCCTTTCTTGGTTGGTAATAGTATTCAGGACTTTCTGCTCTGTCACCTTCCCAGGGATTGAGATGACACTGGCCAACCTATAGTTTTCCCAGAATTGCTTCCTTGCCCTCCGTGAAGGCAAGAGCGACATTTGCTCTCTTCCATCCTTCAGGAATCTTCCTCAGTCACCATGACCTTTCAAAGATTACCAAGGGTGGAATGCATTGACACTGTCAAGCTCTTGTGGGTGCCTCCCTTCAGGTCCTGCGGACTTCTGCACGTCCAGTTTGTTTTAATGTCCCCTGAACTGGTCCTCCTCCAGTGAGAGTAAATCCACCTTGCTCCAGACTTTCCCATGTGTTTCAGGGGCCTGGGACTGCCAAAGGTGAGTCTTACCAGTACAGACCAAGGCAAAGAAGGTTTTGAGTTCCTCACACTTTTCCATGTCCTTCTTTTAACCAAGTCTCTCCCCCCATTCAGAAACATTTTTCCCTAGTCTCCCTTTTGCTGCTGATACACCTGTAGAAGCCTTTTTTCTAGCTTTTCACAAGTCAAATACCTTGCCAGATTCAACTTCACGTGGGTTCTGGCTTTCCTAACAGCATACCTGCACTCTCAAGACAGCGTCTCCATATTACTCCTGGAGTGACCTGACCCTGTTTCCATCTTTTGCATGCTTCCTTTTCATGTCTGGGTTTTGAGCTCCTGGTCTATATCTGTAGGGCTTCTGCCATCTTTGCTTGCCTTCCTGCACATGGGGATGGACCATTCTTGAGCTTGCAGGAGATGAACCTGGAAAAATCAACCAGCTCTCCTGGACTACCTTCCACATCAATCTTTCTGTATTGTTGAGGACAGTGGTAGACTGAACATGCCTGGCTAAAAATTACTTCTGTTGCAGCTGCCCTGACATACACTGCAACTTCAACACTCACACATTATCATTTATTAAACAAACCAGTATCTCTGATGAACACTGAAGTGTCTTTCTATACCACTACTCTTACTCCCAGTGATTTCAGACATGCAGTCTCCCCTTCTTTTCGAACAAATAAACATATTAAAACAACTTGTTATCTTTTACACTGCATATTCCAGGAAGACTTTTTCCACTTAGTACATTTTAATAAGACAAGAACTGTTCAGACTATTTTTAAACTACTGAAGAACCATTCACTAAACAGATTAGCAGACCCCTGAAGACATCAGAAGAAAAGCCTCCAGTCTTCACACAGCAGCAACCAAGCTTTTCACTAAGGCAGGCTGTATGAATTTATTTCAGCAACAAATATGCTGTGGCCCCTCTACTACCTTATTAGCAAATCTGCTCTGTACACATAATTTGATATGAGTAAAGCAGTCTTAAGAAGTAAACTGGGATGCACTTGTGGGGTAAATTCAAGTCTTACTAACGTATGGCCAGGACTGTTCTGTCTGAGCAACATGGTATCTCAGCCTGGAAATAAGTACCCTCTTCTAAGGATTTACTGGGAAAAGGGTGGCATCAGAAGAATGCGGAAAATGTGGCTGGCATACAACTGATCAACAAAGAAGCTACAGGGTAGGTAGGAAATGCAGTATCTGAGCACAAGTGGACATCTCTAAGATTAATTCATCCACCCACAATTCACTCCCAAAAGAAAGGTGTGCCCAGCAGAAGACCTCAGATAGAAAAATTCTAACTACACATGCAGCTACTGACCAGATTAGTTGCACAAAACAGGTAGAAAAGTAAACTCTCTGTGGCAAGGATATCTTTTTGTTGTTTGTAAAATGCACATGCACAAATAGGCATGATCTATGTCTGGGAGCTATTAGATGCTCCTATAACAAAACAGTAACTTTCCATGTCCAAACATCATTATTAATTCAGACAACTGCAACAGATTTCTTTTAGTACAGAACTCCCCAAGACACATACCAATCTCTGGAGCTAGAGGTACCTTTGCTAAATCCAGAATTTCCTCCAGTTGCTTTGAGTTTTTTGATGCAGTGCAAGCATAGCTCAGAGGGACCACTGACTTACCACAGAGCACAGGGAAAATAAACATTGAGAGAAGAAACTGATTAGCTGGTAGAAGTTCAAACTGCTAGGTAGGCATCACAGTAACCAAAAAGGCTAGAATGATTAACTGCACCATTTCCTGCAAACAAAGCTTTCTAAAGCAGAAAAAAACCAGCAAGGCACTGTCTTAAATGCACCTCTTAATTTTGTTTTTGTTATGTCATTATTTGATGCATTGCATACTTTGAAGTTTGCTAACACATACAGCTATTCACATCATCTGGCACAAGCAGAGGAGAAGCTGAATGTGTCAACTGCCAGCCCTTCCCTCCTTTTCCTAAATGCTCAAAAACTGAGGATAAGTAGGAAAAAGAAAGAAATTTTAGAAATAAAGCTCTTTATTTTCATCAATCTTATATTTATTTCTTTTGAAAGCAGAACTAAAATCCACTGAAAAAGCTAGACAACATTTTGGATTTTCCATTCAAAACCCAGAAATTTAATCAGAGAATGTAATGTAAGGCGCTTCAATTCCTATTTATTTTTCTCAAGTAAACAGACTTGCTTATAACATGAGAATGTAAAAATCGTTTATTATCATTGTTTAGCAGCAGAACTGCAGGAATATGTGTCAACAAACTATTAGGAAAATGGATATAAATACTGTAGTATTAAAATACAGTATACTGTATAAATATATATAGTGATATAATACTGCATTATCCTTTCTTCGGTACTACTCTTTCCAGTGTAGACAACTTCCAAACGTTTATATCCTTTGAGTGCAAAGGATGTGAAAAACTGAGGAGTTCATTCTTTCCTTTCACAGACAAAATCCATTTGAGGCAGAAAGGCAACACTGCTGTTATCTTCCTCTTTTACAGACTGATTTGAGGCTGACTGACCCCAGAGTCATTCCAAACACCTCACAGGGCTGTGGGTCAATTTAAATGAGCCACAAAAAAGTGACGATTCTATGACTTACATATGGCAAACCCCTGACTAATAATAACCACTTCAAATAATAAAAGCCACTGATTATGTTGTAGAGACAAAACATTTAAAATAGAATTTCTTTATATTTTTAATTACAATTTAAAGAAAGAGGGAAGGAGGAAGTGGAAGGGGTGATGCAAGCAAATTTCCAGCATCTGAAGCTTGTCATAAAAGCAACTCATTTTATATCTTTACACTAATGGCACATATGGGAAGAAGGCAGTTGAAATCACCACTGCAAACCCCTGAAATGTCTAAATGAGAGCTGTGTACACCACTATCTTTATCATAAAGGCAAGCAAAGAAAAGCAGTAAAACCATCATCATTATCCCCTATGATTGTCTAGAATTTAGACCAAACAAAATCATCTGAATATGTTCTCCCATTCTGCAAGCTGCCACCTGCAAGTCAGAATGTATGAAATGACTTAACTGCCATCAGACATGCTATTTTGTTCTGCAAAATGTAATCCAAATTATTTCTGTTTTTCAAGAGCAAGGCTGATTGGTCGTCTCAAAAGCATGGGGTGTTTAGGAAAGAAAAGACTTTAATTTAAAAAGATATTTTTAAAACTACAAGCAAACCATGATACTGCAATAAACGTCCCGTGAACAAATTGTATACCAGCATTAACTGAGACCTACTAAACAAGAGGTAATTGCACAAACAAGAACTCACCATTGCTGCCTTCTACCTGCAGGTGGGTACGTATGTATGTACAATAAGTACACATACACACAGGGAAAATTGAAGCTGCTATTCTCTGACTGTGATGACAATTTGTTCAAGGTTACCAGTGCTACAGTACCTTGCTGAAGCACTGGAGCAAAACTACTCATCCTGGAAAGAATGAAACACAGCTTTAGGAGAGCAGTGGAGTATTAGATTTCCTCCAAAGCCCAAGCTGCATAGGTGAAACAAAAAGGGGTTTACATGAGAAAAATCAAAATATCACTGTTTTACTTTGCTGGAATCAGGATTTACTTGTACCAAGTTTCCCTTGCAGGATTTTGATCCACAAGCCACAGGAGAGGAATAGAAACAAATCCAGAGGCTCAGGAACAAACTGACAAGCCTCTGCTGACAGAGATGGAAGCATTCAGGAACAGAACTAATGGGAAACAGAACAGATGTAAATGTCTGTTCCTGTCTCTTACACTCACGGCAACAGCTCCTAACTCCAACAGCCTGTAGCGATCCAACTGCCGACACCCTACTAACCCTTCTCATCTTCTCCCACCTGGCTAGACACGTTAAGAACATCTCTAGAACACAGTAATACGGTGTTCTCTACGCTGACATTTTACCCAGGCCATACTGCCTTTGCACCTCCCCTCAGCAACTCCGCTCAGGGAGCGCTGATCCCAACCCAAGCACGAGTGCGTTCCAGCTGGCTCTTCAGTGGAGATCCCCCTGACCTGAGGGGCTGTTCCCCAAGGGCCGGGTTCCACATGAGGGCTGTCCGCTGCCCCGCGCCGCCCGGGGCAGAAGGGCCGCCCTGCTCCCCGCGCACTGTGCGGAAGGGGGCCCGGAGGACGAGGAGCGGTGCGGACGCTGGCAGCACCGGCTCCGTGAGCGGGGGCCGCTGAGGGAAGCCCGCGCCGCCCGCTCCGCGCTGCAGCCCGGCTCTCTCAACAAACTTCGGCGAAGGGGCTAAGCCGCCTGCCCGCCGCCCGCCCGCTTCCCCCACGGGGCGGGACGGACGGGCGAGGAAGCGGCTGCTTCAGGGCACCCCCAGCTCTTCAGCTCCGTCCCGTGCCCTCCTCCCCTCAACACCTCCTCGGAGCGGCCAAGTGCCCCGGCTCTCCTCCCTTCACCTCGCCATGGCGGCCCGGTCCGGCCCCCGGCCACTCACCCCGGGTGCGGAGCAGTGGGAGAAGGAGGAAGAGGTGAGCGCAAGCAGCGAGAAGGAGCCAGCGCTCGCAGCCGGGCTCCCGAGACATGTCGCCGCGGGCCGCCGAGGAGCACGGCCGGGTCCGGAGGAGCGGGGCTCG
>JANHGB010043983.1:3897-17005 GCA_026283785.1 Coracopsis vasa
TTTCCCCCCCCCCCCCCCCGAGGTTTGACATATCATAACCTGGCAAAGAGACCAGGCCTCAACACATTTCATATTTCCCAGCACTATGAGCATTAGAGCTACTGTAGAAGCTTGCCAGAGTTTTAACTGGGGGAAAACACTGAACTTTCACTGTGTGTTCAGGATTGTCTGAACTTCTCTAAACTAAAAAGTAAGTCAGTAGCCTGAGGTAGAAATTGCCAGCATGAGATATGACAGGCTGGTGGCCGAGCGCAAAGCAAGCGGGAAGCAAGTTGTTGGTGCCTGCATGCAATGTAGCTCAGCCTTGCTGTGTGAGGGAAAAGGACTGAATGATAGCACGTCCAAAGTAGCTATGGATTCTGTCATCACAGCACACCTGGGACACAAGGAAGGGCTCCCCACACGTTGGTGTCAGAGCACAGAGTCTGTGGGTAAGCAATACACTCATCCGAGGTACTGAAGAAAACTAGTGTAGAAAACAAATCTATCTACTGCCCAATCTGCTAGACTAGGCTTTCTCCCTGACATATATGACCACAGACCATATATATTCATCCTTATGTGTGACACGCGTGCATGCCCCTGAGAAACATAGGAAAGACCTGATCGACAGCAGCATCCAAAACTAATGTTGTTGGAAAGACAGGGAGCTGGAAGACACTCTTTTCACGGTCACTAACAATATGGATGTTTTAGCACCACCCTCCACATAGCTGAGGTAAAAATAGCTTTTCTATAAATGCACCACTGTATTCTGAGGTCAAATAAGACTCCCAATAAAATCACTCCAAGGCATTCAGAAAACAATTTACTATTTATCTCACTAAAGAAAGCAAGTCCCTAGTTTTATCTCATCCCTTCTCGCTAAGGCACTAAAGCCCCTGGAGGATAGCTATTTTGATAAATTGCATAACAAATTATGCTTCAGGGCTGCACATCTCCATCTCGGAGCACGGAAGCAGTGTGAGGCTGCCTGTTTTCATGAGCTATTTCAAGACACAGCGGACAGCCCTGGCTTTCTCAGAATCCATCAGCGTCGCAGTAAATGTTTGTTCCTAAACACGCACACGTGCACCCACCACTGCACGTCTCTTATTGACCAATGGTTCCCACATAATCCCTCTGAAGCAGACATTTCCCCTCACACCAGAGGATGACCAAGAAATAGTTCCACTTGAGAAGGCCTGATAGCAAAAGGAAAGAATTCAGCTCATCCCTATGGTGGGCTTTCAGCTTTCATCTCCTTGATAACCACTGCATCTGGTGACCATCTGTGGTTAAAAATGGCTTCCCAGGAAGAAACCCTTCTGCTCAGCACAGGGAGGTCGGTTATTTTTAACCGAAACCCATTCCACCTTGGTGTCTGAGGAAAATAAGCATGTTCAGCAGAATCGGTCCTTTGGAGTCAACATGTGCTATCACAACGTAATGTTACTTTTGGCAAACAAACTGGTATCAGCCACTTGCCCAGGCTCATCCACGTACAGCATGGCTGCCAAGGGAAAACAGGATGAAGAAAGGATGACACATTCATAATCTCTAACCACGCATGTTTAAAGTGCAAATGGAAAGAATGAGCACCCTTGACACTAGTCTCCCCTGTTTATTACTGGAATAATTGAAGCCCTGGTTGTGACCGGGTAACTTTCCCCATAGCATGAGCATTCCTCTGTCCTAAGCAGAGGGTCAAGGAGAGAGCTGTGACTCCAGAGCTCTTCAGCTCTGGAGCTGCTTGGCTAGGACAATTAATCACAGCAGTGGCAGGGATGCAGGGACACTAAAACTGGGCTGTATCAGATGACCAACAGCTCCCACTACAAGGCAACAGAGAGCAAGGGCAATGCATTTGGACTGCCTCCTGTTCAGGAAGACCTAAACAAAATGAAAACCAGCAACCCATAGAATGAAAACCCTTCCTTCATCATTCCTTCCCCCTGCACAGCCATGGGGAGGGGGAAGAAAGGTGAAGCCCTGCCCCATGTGCATCTCTCCACTGTTGCCAACACCCTACCTCATCTGTGTGGCAGCAGAGCTCAGATGCTGCTTTGTGTTTGCCATCACACGCCTTGTACAGAGTATCATCTGTAAACACTGCAAATCTTGACTTTACGTTGCCAAGATGTGCGTATGCACCCGAGTCATGGCTTTGATGTGACTGACAGCTCTCTGCTCCAGGAGCCTCCTGAGAGCTCCAGCAGTGGAGCTTTGCAAGCAAGAATGTTATGTAAGTAGATAGCTATTTTTGTTCAAAGTTTAGTTCTGTGCCCTATGAGACTAAAAAATGAATGCACACAAAGCTAAAGAACACATTTATAAGATCCATTAAAACAGCCATGCCCTTCCTCCCATGATCCTCTTCCTGGTGGTGGCATTTGCCAAAGGTTTTACGTGCCCTGCACAGAGCAAGGCTTCTCCTTTGTACCCAGCCTCCTCCTCTGCCTTCATCATCCTCTGAGACCACAGTCCAGCACTCAGGACACCACAAGCACTTCCGCCACAAAGATGTGGTAGCAACACTGGAGCAGAGCATAGGATTACCTTAAGGCAACCTCAGACAACTGCTGCAGCACTAAACCAGACAATGTTAAGCATTTGGGGCAGCCCTTACCTGCCGGCTGCAGAGTCCTTTATGCAGAGCAAAAGCATTGTGACCCCAGATGAAGAGGAAGGAAGGTGTCCTGCCAGGAAGCAAGTCTTCCACAGGTCCATACTCTAGTCTCAGAGCAGCACATAGAGATGACCTGGCAATGCAGCATGGTCACTTCTCTCCTCTGCCCAAAATTTTCTGAGTGACCTTGGGTCAGCACCTTAGGACAGACCCATAGAGGTCTAAGGAAAACCCTTTGTGAGATGGCCAAACAGCAGAAGTCAGCGTATCTTGGTTCCTCCCTCTGTAAAATTCAGATGGCCTCATAACCCTACCTCCCCCAGTGTCAGCATTATACATTCCTGGTTGGTTGGGAGGTGATCAAGGGGATGGGAGCAGGAGATGGGAGCAGGAGCCAGAATGAGTAGGTTGTAGCTCAGGCACAATCTAAGCCTTTGATTACGTCCTGTGAAACTTTTTAGACTGAAGAAATCAGGCCCATTATCATTGACATGCTTTGGAAAAAACCCAAAACACTGAACTTCTAGGAGATTGTCCTCTGGTAGATAAAGACTTCAGACAGTTAAATGATACTTGCTAATTCTGGTGCTCCACTAGACCCAGACATCTATCCCTGCTGGCAGGTCTAATGACGGCTTTGGTCTGCACAAGAAATGGTTATTCATCATCAGATCTCCTTGCCCCTTTTGTAAATGTTCTGCTTCATCTCAGAAGAAAGGAAAGGGAAAAAAGCTATAAATAAAAAGTAAGCAGCTATTTTTGGAAAAGCATGTTCTTCCTGGTGTAAGTGTCTGTCTCTGTGTGTAAACAATTGTCTGCTGCATTTCTCTCAGCTTATCTCGTCTCTCAAACAAATACCAAAGGTTTTTGTTGAGGTTTTATGGCCTGGTTGTCTTCATCAGTCTCTCCAAAGGACTCCTTCAGGGTCGGGTTCTCCAAGAGGTACCACATGTCCCAGTGGTCCCCATGGTGGTAAACGAGCTCCAACTGATGTGCAAGGCACAGTCTGACCCTTGTAGTCATTGCTTGATCCTGTGTTCTGTAAAGACATAATTCCCTGGAGCTATCTACCTGTGTTTTTATACCTGCTTATTGCATATGCTTTAGTTTCATTCACCACCATGCTGTTGCTGTATTCATGGGGCTGGCTTTTGTCTGCAGGGAACTGCTCCGTGCACCACCACCTTCTGAAGCATGTACCTACTGCTGTCACTGCCTCAGAGAAAACTCTTTCCAAAGCTATTAGGTGGGGAAGGACACTGCCCAAGTGTCCCTGGAACAAGCTGGAATAGCCTTGCCCTGGGCTTGCTGCAGCAGGCAGGGCAAAAGGGATTTAAAAGAAAATGAGGTAGCTGCAGTTAGAGATGGATGAGTACCTTGGGGAGGGGAACAGGCAGGATTTATGTAAAACAAAAAGCAGCTTTAGGAGCAGAAACAAGCTGCTAATGGCAATGGAAAAGCTCTCCACAAGACACAGCAGCCTCATGTACGCTGATAAGAGACAGAGTTAAGGGAGAGGAACATCACATGCCTGGACTGTTCACGGCTCTCCTTACGCAAGCAACAAGCTCTGGAGGTTGATAACACAGGAATGTCAATGCAGAGGAAAATAACCCTCCTGTGTGCCGCTTTAAATGTTCCCAGGGCTTGTTCTGAAAGCATCCTATTCAAGCCCAGGGAGCTTGTGATAACGCTGCTCACCATGCTGGAAGGCAGGCAGAGGTCATGAGGAGGCTTGAAGCACCATGTTGGCCTTGCTGCTTGTCAAATGGTTTTCAGCAGGAGCAAAGAGATAACCAAGAAGAGACAGAGAGAACAGAATGAGTCAAATGCTGGATTTGCTAAGACAATCGCATGAAAAAGAGATTTAGAAACGATTGTCCTCATCACCAACCTCTCATTGCTGTCTGGCGTCAGAAACAGCAGCTTGTACAGACATTGGGTCCAGCAACAGAAGTCATTTCCTATGAGGAATCAAATATACAGTTTTGGTGGTTTGGGTTGGGGTCTTTTTTGTCTGGCTGGGGTTTTCTTCTTTGCTATTTAGCTGAATTCCCATCCTGTTGCAGTCCCAATTCTGTCACTGAATTCAGCAGGGCCAGAAATTAAGTGATTTGGCAGTGGTCATACTGAAAGTCTGTGGCAGAGGAAGACTTCAGTCCAACCCAGCCTCCCAATCAAACCTAGCTCTCCATCAAAACCTGTAAGCTCATCCTTCTTGCAGTGCAAGAAGTCCATTTCCTTCAACCAGTTACCCAGAGACCAACAACTGTTGAAGGTCTTATGCCAGCATGGAGAACATTGAGCACTGTCTCTGCCCCACAGCTTCCAGTGCACTGCTTCTGGCTGGCCTTCACATCACACAGGAAACTCAGAGCTGCTTTCAGCCACAGCAAGAGTCTATAGCAGGGTCTCTGAAGCCCTGAACTCCTGCTTTCAGCTACAGTATCTTGTTTCCCATTGCATAATGGAGCTTGGCCAAAACCCACACCACCATTTACCATGCTGGTGCACAGATGCCTTTGCTAGAATAGAGTTAAGCCAAACTGAGCTGTGTTTGAATCAGTAGAACTTAGAAGGCCAAAACACAAGGTTGCAGCAGCTTCTCCTCCCCACTTTCCACAGCTGCATTGTGAGTGTGCATTCATATGGGCTTGCCAAACCCAAAAGTGAGGTGTCTCCACTACCATGGGATTTAGGGCCAAAGGCTACATTCAGCTCACACACTGAAGTCTGTGCAAGCTAGATTGGAGCTTCAGTCTGGTGATTTGAGGAGAAGGAAACAACTTTGCTCCGATTTAAAAAGGGAGATAAGCAAGAGAAAACCCTCTCACAGGGCCCTGGAGATCATTTCCACCAGGTTTAGGAGCTGGCCTATGTGTTTCATGAGAGTTCTCCACCCTGCTGGTCATTCTCATTCAAAACATTCAACCCCCTTTCCTAGGGCTCCCTCTCCCTACAAACCCCACTGGGGGCTTCCACAGCAATGTAAGCCAAAGCTTTGAACTTTCTGCAATATCACAAAGGCTTTTCCATCCTCGCTCATCTGACAATTACACTTTAGGTCTCTGCTCTTAGTTCCGTTTGGGTAGGTATTTCCTATCCATGTTTACTCTTCTTGAGCATCTCCAGGCAGCCTCCAAAGCATCTTGTTGCCACCCAACTCACTGTTACAGAACAAGCCTATAGCATCCAGTATTAACAGTGTTTGGTGTATTTCCTCTGCTGTTAAAAGTAAACCAAGTTCTGTTTCACTCAAGCAGAATTACTACAACATGGAAAGGAAATCCAAAGGAGACGGAGTACCTCCAAGGAGGAGGAAGATTTCCAGCAAGGAAACTAGGTGTGTGCAGCAACTTTAATAGCAAGAGGAAAATCAGTTTTCCAAAGTTATTGTTTGTATCAAGGTGCAATATAAAAAAAGCTAGGGCCTATCCCAGGGTCTCATTGAAGCTTCATTGTCTTTTTCTTACATACCATAAACTGTCTTCAGTACAAAGGGCTAAATACCTGCAAAAAAGAAATGAAGAAAATAATTCTTCCAAACTTCTACATTTATTCTATGTACCTTATAACTAGATCCACTTTAGCTGGATTGCTCCCACTCGGTCATATCTGCACAGTACAGCTTACCTCTGCATACCCGCATTGTAGCCTATGTTTCTCTAGTTATAATATACACCAACACATTTTGCTTCCACCACAGCAGGAAATGAGGCTGCAGAGGGGCACAACTTCATCAGATGTACTGACCTGTCCAGGACAGGGGTTGTAGGAAAATGTTACAGAGAAACTGCCATAGGCAGTACTGGTGTGATAGTGCCAAGTCTGAGCATAAGCCCAGCCTACCACCCTGCTCTGCCCCACAGGGATCCCAAATCAGCCTGATTCATGGCCAAAGCTGTCCCTTTCACTCCTCTTTTTGCAGATACTTCTGGGCAATGGTTGTCATCTATTCAGGAAAAATTCCAATGGATTCCTTTAAGGCCACTCCTTTTCCTTACACACTCCCTGATTTTCCTTCTTTCCTATTTCAGATCCCAGCCCTGCTGTTGGGCTGCAGTAAAAGCCCTCGGGGGGGAAAAGCATTAGGACATTTCCCTTTTCAGCTGCTCCCAAGCACCCAGAGGCAGAAAACACAAGCCAGGCAGCCTGCATCTCCTTAGAACCCCAACCCTCTTCCCTCTGCATCCCCAACCCCATAGCCATCCTGTGCCTGGAGAAGGCAGCCTGGGTGAGCTGCCACTTCCCCTTCTTGCAGCCCAAGTGACCTTAGCGTGAAGAAATGTCTTCCTGGTATTCAGCTTATGTTTCCCCTTTCCTGGTTTATCCCATTGTTTCTGCTTAACCCTTCCTCAACAACCCCATCACCCTGAGAAGCTCTAACTGTATTTAGCTGCCATACACACTTCTGATATGCTTTAGGTACTAATAATTCAGGTTAGCAACTTCTATGGCACCTCAACAGACATGGTATGTGTTCTTATGCCTTTCAGATGCCCCTTATTTCAGGTCTTGACATAATTCAGCTGAAGGGTATTGACAGATAAGGCACAAGCATGCTGTGACTGTGAGACTGACTATTGCTACCTGCACAAAATCAGAACATTTTCTTAAGAGAATTCCTGGAAGTTCGTTTGAGAGCAGGTTTTTTACATTTCCTATAGATTTTCATTGCTTTCCCCAAACAAATACAAAATATTCCATAAAAACAACCCAAAAGGAGATGTGAAGTGACACAGGAAGACAGCAGAAAATTGTCTTCTGAAGCAACACTTAACTACACTGAGCACCATCTTATAGAGCTCAGAACTCCCTCTGCCTTGTGGTCTTTAACCCTTTAATACTTGCTACACTTTTTCCAGACAGGACTTAATGTTAACACTCTTAACACAGGCACGTGAGACTTGGTAGCCTCATATTGCCAAATTTTCCCCTGTTTTCCTTCCAACTGGTTTGCCCACTTTCAGCCATTCAAAATTATGTCCCAGGAACTCTCTCCTTGATCCCAGCACTTCTAAACAGAAGGATCAATCACAAGCAGAACATTTCTTCAGCAAATCATAGCTCAAACTGGGCCCTTGCAAAGTTTTGACTGGTTTCTCACTGAATAAAAGCCAGTTTCATTCAGACTCCTGGGCCAGATCAGAAAGCTCAAACCAGCAGGCAAGTTTCCCATTTGGAGCAAACCTCAAAGGTAGGAGAGTCTGCAGTCTCCTTGGAACAGCTTTGAAGTATTCTACACGAGAAGACCTGTCCTTTGCGGGGATGCGCCTGCTGAGAACCACACTGTTCCCTGCCAGGATGGGCAAGGAAAGGTAGAGTGGTGATGGATAACCCACCAAAACGTTCAGAACTCAGTTCTCATCTTCCAATCACCCTTGTACAAGCCTCTGGATTAATTAGCAGATTTTCAGGGTTTGATGATGCTCAAAGCACTGATAAAGGGTTAATACCAAGACTGTTTTCACAGAGTGAAAGAAGCTCTGGCTATGACTTCCCTTTGTTTCTCTCCTCCTCCCTTCACCACCTTCCCTCCTGCTGCTTCTTCTATGAATAGGCCTTTACTGTGTCTCAAGAAAGAAAATACCTCTCTGATGGCCTTGCTTTCCCCTGACTGCTTGGGGCCATCAGGCAGCCAGTCAGACTGTGGCTTTTGTAATAAGGAAAGCTTCTTCCAGGCAGAGGAAGACACTGCCTGGGGCTTCTATATTCACAGCCTTTCTATTTCTAGCTCTCCCTTTTCACAGGGCTTTGTTTGCTAAACCCCATTCCCTGCTCCTCCCAGGCCATCAGTGAGCATACTTATCTATGAGGCAGAATAAACCCCAACATCTCTGACAGAGCCCACCCCAGAGATAAGAGGCTTTGCCATCTTACCTCTCTGCCTTTTCTACTTCCAGGGAGTTTGCTGGAAAGGAGACTAATTAATAGGAATGCTTTAACAGCTTAAATCCTGCTCTGTGGATGCCAATTTGCCTCTTGAGGTGGAAAGTAGAAAGTAATCCTGTTTTCAATATAGGCATGGATAGACTGTGCTGATACTGAGCCCAAAGCAGTTCAAGAAAGGTCACTGCAATAACGTGATGCACAGGCTCAGAAAGCTCCAAGGAGCTGGCACAGGATGTTAAGGTAAACCAAACATCCCCAGGCCCTTTCTTGACCCCTGACAGAAGGATTTCAGTCCACAAAACAGCACATGGAAGCCAATGGTCAGTCAGCTCCCTCAATCCTTCACTACCTGCATGCTTTAAGGCTTTTCAGCCAGGTCACAGCTCTTGCAGGATGCGCTGCTCAGCAGCCACCAGCCCCATCGCCTCATTGGGGCTGCAGCCCTTCACTCCCTCAATCCACACACCCCAACGTCCATCACCACCTAGGGTGCAGCCATGCTTTGCATGGGTTTAGTGCTTTGCCGTCTCTTGTCTTTCCACTTCAGAGAGCTTCTGAATGCCATCCTTTTTCCATGCCTGTCTCACACACAGCACAAGGATCCCAAACCAGGCACCAGCAGTCTAATTTCACATCACATTGTAGCATGGCAACCTATTCTAAAAGCAGGCAAATTCAGCTGGAGTAGGGTCACACGCTCAGCTTGATGCCAGATTGAGGCAATGCTTGAAGTTCCTCGTCACTGCACTGCCAAGGTGTCCAAAATACATAGGAAGGGTTAAGTGTTGCAGTCTTTCAAGATCTGCATAGGAATTTATTTGCCAATCTGGATATTACCTCTGCCTTCACATATTAGCTCTCTAGATCTTACACACAATCATAGAACAGTTTGGGCTGGAAGGGATCTTAGAGATCATCCAGTTCCAATTCCCTGCCATGAGTACGGACACTTTCCACTAGATCAGGTTGCTCAAAGCCCCTTGAAAAGAAAGACTGCTCACAGGCAAGCTACTGCCCCAAGATGGATTAAGGTGAAAGAAAGACTCGGATCTATGCTCATCTTCAATCATGTCTTCTTCCTGAACATCTTTCCTAAAGTTTTTCCTCAGTTTTCCTGCAAACATCCATTCAGGCCAGTCTCACCAGTGAAGCAGTCCCTTAACTGCTCCCCCATGTGAGGGCTGCAAAGCACCCTTCTGTAGATTTTTCCATCAGTGGTTATTTGAACGTTTGTTTTCCAATGTCTCTTGACACAAACCAGAGCTCAAGCAGGAGCCTGTCTCACACGGCTCCTGAGGTCAAGCCTATTATCCCAATCCTCACCCACAGCCACCGAGGCAGTCACACTTTGACCAATCCTTTGGCATTTTCACCACCTCCAGCCAACTGCAGCCTTGCTCAGGGAGGTTTATGCCTTGTCACCATTGGTGCCTGCAAGGTCACCAAATGCATATGCCATCTTCTCAGCACTCCCTGGTGCTCTCCTGAATAACAAATGGTCTTTATAACATTCCCTTTCTGAACTTCAAGCCAGCTGGTCCTTCAGCTGGGAAGTTGTCTGTCTTGGGTGCAAATTTCTCCAGCATCTGGCACAATATTTTGATAAGGTACCAGTAACAAGAGTGTGAAGTGTTTTCCATCAAAATTTGATGATCAAAGTAATCCTTTTCCCACCAAATGACCATCAAGGACTTGACTGGAATCTTGGATTATTCTCCAGACTCCCAGCTACAACTGACAAGGTTTGATCTGCCCACATGAGTACTCTTCCATTCACTACTTGCCTCACCAACCCACCCGGTTACTGCTTTTTGATATCCAGCCCATCAGTTCTTTTGAGCACACACACTTCCTCATCTGGCACCAAACAGATGAGAAGACATCTGTGTGCCCAGGTCACAAGTGCACACCAGTGTCAGCTGGTTTAAGTGGAGTCATTTGTCCTGGTCATTTTCAACAGAGCAACAACAGTCTTGCCAGAACAAGTTCTTGGCTCCCTAAGCACTTGCTAGGAGCCACAGCAGGAACAGAGCTTGTCAGAGCAGCCACAAGTCCTTCTATTTGCACAGCAACATCATTTCCTCACTGCTGGTTAGTGCCTGGATGAACACTGAACCCAGAGGTGAAGGACTTGCATAGCCCATTACCCAGACTCCTGAGCCATGCAGTTCCCAGCTGCCGCTGCTCTTGATAGATCACCATGTTACACAGAAGCTCCGGCTCTGCTCTTTCTCCTCCAATCTCAGCTGAGAAACAGTGTGAAAACACATCTCCTTGTCTCTAAGTGTTCCTTTGTGTCTCCTCAGCAGATCTGCTCCTTGCTCATCACCTTGAGGGTGCAGGGGAGAAGACACTCAGCATTTCACACTTAACCTCGCACATGGTGGAAGCTGGAAATATGCACTGTGGGCAATTGAGAATGCAATTAGAACTGAGAATAAGTTGTGTTGTAACTGGCAAACTTCAGACACAGCAATGAGAGGATGCAGCAATGTGTTTTTACCTCAGCCTAACTGCTAGAGGGCCACTCTCCTACAAACTGCTTGCTGAAAACTAGATAAACCTTCAGGTCTCACACAAGTAACAAGCTCAATCCCTTCTGCTTTGGTTAAAACAATGATTAGAGGTGGTTATTGGAAACATCAGGAAGCCTTGCTCCCATTTTGAAACTTCACAAGCTTGGTGACCCTCCTGGCTACCTACATATGCAAGGGAAGCCTGGCAGATCCTGAGTGCCAAGGCAGAAAATCCTTCCCCTACCAGCAGTACAGTAGTACAAGTGTTTTCATCAGTAGGTACCAGCATGATTTGCAGAAGAAAGCAGCATGTTACCTACTGCACTTCTTGGAGAGCAGTCAGGAGGTGGCAAGGCCAAGGTTAAAGAACAGCAATAGAAAAGAGACAGAAGACAGTCGGGGAAGTGAAGCAAAGCTATGTCCTCTGCAGCTGAGGTCAGGATGTCCTCAGTTTTAGAGAAAGCCCCTAGAAATAAGTCTTTAAAGAGCTGCCTGAAGCCATCCAAAAAGCCAGACTGGGGCTTACCAAAGCAAATATTCTTCCTTCGTGTGGGCTTACGCATTCTTACTTCCATTTAGCTGCTCAGAGCTAACTCTGGGAAATACCAGACAAAACTGTGCTAAAATGTGTCAGTGGCACAAAGGGAAGAAGATGTTTGCCTGCCCTCAGCCCTCTGAACAATTTTAACCTGGCAAACCCTAAACCAATATAGACACTGATGGAGAGACTCAAGATGGGTAGAGGCAAGACCTGCCTGCTATCAGGTAGCCAGGTTGGCAGAGGAGGACGTGCTTACAACTCCATAGTCCATCTGCATTCCTGGAGCCCCGCTGTGCATCAGCCTTCAGGGAAACTTTTGATGGGCCACTGGGCTAGAAATCCAGCCTATGCCCCCAGGAAAGCATCATCACATCCCTCTTCACCCAGAGGAGGAACTCATCTGCAGACACTGGGACACTGTTCTCATAACTGTCTCTTGTGAGCCCTTTCCCAGCCCAAGCACTTTCTACTGAATTCAACACCAAAGATTTGGCTCTGGCTACAGCGTGGCTCCTGCCTTTGTACCAGAGGCCAGTGCTGCAGGTAACACTTCACTTCCAGTGTAAGAGGCTTTGTTACTGCACAAAGACAAGGTGATGGTACCTGCTCCAGACAGCTCAGCCTAATAGACAGAGGTCCAATATCCTCATTTTACAGGAAGCCAGTCAAAGCTTGGGGGACAAAAGGATTTTCCTGTGAAGGCTGTGTCTGTCCTCAAGACCACATGCGATGCCATGCTGCACCACCATGCTTCTGCACCCGCCCAGCATCACTGACCTGCACAGTGCTGTCTCTGAAACACTGACCACCACATGCTCAGCCCCAGTTAATCTTCTGACATCCAAAATCCAGCACTGTCACGTTAGTGCTGGCCTGCAGGATAAGGAGCAGCAGGTCATGATGACTGAAGCCTCATTGCAATGCAGCATGCCCACTCACAGGAACTGCAAATACACTAAATATGAAGGACAAGCAAAGGGAGCAAGGGGATTACTCTGAACACTCAGAGTGGTTTAAAGGGAGCAGGCATGAAAGCTTTGCTTTAGCAGAGGTCCTACAACCCAGCTGACACATCCAAACCTTCCACCCGGGGTGCATGCTCACTTGGATCAACACTTCACTCCTTACAGGGTACTTCCTAATGGTCTATTGATTTCAAGAGATGCCCCAGTAAACACATTGCAGAAGGAACAGCAGCCCATCAGCAATTGCAAGTTCATGTGCTAGCACCCTGCTGTTCAGTGCAAAAGGGAAAATGAGAGGGTAGGTTGCTGGCAGGTCAATGTGACACTTGTAGTTCTGGCAACAAGCAGCCCACCTCAGAGCAGAGGTAACGTGAGCAGACACAGCACAGCTGTGATCTGTCCTCAAAACCAGTGTTACCTCCTGGTTCAGCTTCCCAAGGCTCCTGCCACCCTCCCAATGTATCTGCATCCTTGTAGGAAACATCACTTGCCAGCCCCAGCTCTCCTGCAATTTAGAATGCCACAATTTACCACCAACACCATGAATTCCTAGCCATTGACTTTTCACAACACCAGCACAGCCTTT
>JANHGB010043983.1:25617-35694 GCA_026283785.1 Coracopsis vasa
TCACTGGGGTCCAGCCAGACTTGTGCAAGTCTGGGAAGCTTGGACGAGCAGTTGGTTTCTATGTGCCACTTAGGCTGTCAGCAATGGGGTGGCACACACACACAGAGCAGCACTGTGATCTGTGTTAGAGTATCTCCCAAGAGACCAAGCCTGTGACAAGGTTTTGAGCCAGGCCCTGTCTAGACACAGGGTAGAAGGCACATCGAGTGAAGCACATGAAGCATACATGCATGAAACGTGGGTGAGCCACGCTCTGGCGTGTGCTGTGCGTGCATCAGGGCTGGAAGAAAACCATCACGTACTATTTCAGTTTGCTCATTTCAGACTTTGCTCTAATTCTAGTGCAACAAATAAAATCACCTGCAAATAATAATAATAGTAATAATAAATACATAAATAAAGCCCTCTAACTGCAGCCCACTGGGTCATCTCACCCAGCCTCAAATCTTCTGGTAAACAACATGCATAATGACAGCCACCAAGCTTCTCCAAGCGTCTCCTCACATCTGTACTATTTAACGCAGCACATGAAATCCCTATCTCTGTATAATGAGGAGTGCTCAGAGCAGTGACTCAGACATTCCAGCGTGCTTTCTTCTTGTCCTCCATGTGTAAAATGTAACTTTACTCATTTTTTCCAATGACTTTGGACTTTAAAAACAGTAATTAGCAAAGTCAGCTTGTTATCAGCTCCTGTCGTTAACCTGTCCTCCCGCCTGTCATTCACCGCGTACTGGTCACAGGCAATGCTTTGGCGCTTCTTTCCCAAGGCTTGCTTTTGTCTGGAGAATTAAGACAGACAAGTGAGGAAAATAGGTCCTGAGCCTGCAAGCTCTTCCACACAGCTTTGTTTAAAGCACTTGAACACTGAAGTAGCTCCAGACTGGGTCTTTATATAGCATGGCAAATAGCAGGCAAGACAAGAAATAAAACTTCAGAGATATCGTTTTCGCATTTCTCTTTCTAGTTACAGCTAGGAAGGATTGAGAGATGCAAAGTGAAAATACCATAGAATCATAGAATCAATGAGGTTGGAAAAGGCCTTTAAGATCATCAAGTCCAACCATTACCCCAGGACTGCCAAGTCCATCATGTCACTAAGGGCCTTGTCTCACTAACAGTGCTTCTCCTACTGTGTTTTCACAGTGGCTTTCATCTGCTCTGCTCACAAAGTGTTTTACTACCTGTACATCACCACATACTGCTGCACCTGCAGCCAGATGAAGGGCGAATGGCAATCTGCTACTCATCACTGCTCATGGGCATTCAGCCTAAGAAGCGTTTCAAAGGGTGTTAGAGAGCCTGCGTTTCTTGAGGGGACAGGGGAAGCTGCTGTTTCCTCTAGGAGGCTGGTGGTCCTCCTGTTTTCTTCCCTGGTGGGACAGACTGGTTGTAAGACCCCAGCAGAGGAGGTTAAAAGATCAGTGTCCCTTTGAAATCCCTGGGAAGACCCTAGTCCGGCCAACCTGCAAGGGTGAGCCACCACTGGTAGTACTTGGACTGGCATGTGTGAGAACAGAAAAATACTCAAGAGAAATACTTAACTCCACATGTTAAAAATTAGAGAGGAAAGGACAACTTCTCCTGAATAATTCAGGTGATTCCTGGTTGTTGGATTGTCTTTGCCACTTGTTACAGTGAAAATCTGATGCATGCAGGAAGAGAGTGCTACTCTGAAAGACCCACCTACAGCCAGAGGTTTCACTGGGAGGGAAAGCACACACATGGGAGCAAGTGAGCAAACAGGATCAGACTCTACAGCTGGAGACAAAAGACAGCGGGTGTATTTAAGTCAGACTTCTTGGTCTAACTGCTTTCCTCTGCTCAGGTGGGATGAGCCTCATGAAGTTCAAGGGCTTGTGAACCTCTCCAGCTGATTTTGGGTTCAGGCAGGTCAGAAAATGAGCTCACAGATTGTTTTTCTTACACTTTAAACTGATTTCCGCCAACAGAGACCAGTGCTATTTAAATCACATTGTCCAGGCTGAAGGGAGCTCTGTGCTACATGGCCACACTTCAGGAGAGCTCTTGCCTATGTCAGGTAGCATCTCCAGCACATGCGTGATCTTCAGCATGATCAAAGTTGATGGGATGTCCATGGACTGGGCAATTGTGAGTGGGATTGAATGTGGCCCTGAACTGGATCTGACTAGGAAGTTCTGCCTTCCTCCCTTCCTTCCTCCCTCAAGTTAAGCCACCACAAGCAGCATGCAGGTGGCACAAGCTGCGTATGCTTTGCCCCTGCAACCACTCCTTCCACCTCCATGGTCTTCACTGCACATTCTCACCTTGTTTTCTTCACTCATCCCATTTCCCCTTGGGTATTTTTTCACCCTGTTGTGTCACTTCATGTCACCAACACCCAGATTTGGAGGTCTTTTTGTGGTGATTGAGGAACAAGAAGTTTACAGTGAATTCAGTCTATCAGAGCCTTGGCTGACATGGTTTAGTGTGAGGTGTCCCTGCCCATGGCAGGGGGGTTGGAACTAGATGATCTTAAAGTCCTTTCCAACCCTACCTATTCTATGATTCTATGATTCTATGCAGAATGGCTGGCCATAGATGTATAGACCTTTTGATGCTAAAGAAATAGAGGCATTAACATATGAAGGGGCAAACCCAACGAGGCAAAAGCACAGAAGAAACTAGGGGTGAGGTTCAGCTCATCTAGCTTCAGCTGCCTGAAAGTCGGGCATGAAACTACAAGGTTATCTACACCTTTTTGTTAGTGAGGGCCAGGTGATCTCCGAGAAGTCATTCTATCCAGATAGGCTGTTAAAATGAATCACTATCTGGAGGTGTTTACCTTCTTCTGTGGAGTACAGGAGGAGACCTAACAATTATCTCAGGGTAGACACCCAAGTTTTAATTACAATGGAGGCAGTTCAGCATAGAATCATCAAATCGCAGAATAGTTTGGGTTGGAAGGGACCTTCAAAGCTCATCTAGTCCAACCCCCGGCAATGAGCAGGGACATCTTCAACTAGATCAGGTTGCTCAGGGTCACATCCAGCCTGACCTTGAATGTCTCCGGGGATGGCGCATCCAGCACCTCTCTGAGCAACCTGTGCCAGTAGTTTACTACATTCATTGTAAATAATTTCTTCCTCACATCCAGCCTGAATCTCCCTCTTTTAGTTTAAAACCATCACCCCTCATACTATCATAACAGGCCTTGCTAAAACATCTCTTGCCATCTTTCTTATAGGCCGCTTCTAAGAACTGAAAGGGGCAATAAGGGTTAGCATGACTAGCCCAGTGCCAGAGTGAGAGGTGGCACACAGGGGAGAGGTGGCATCACAGGGTCTGCAACTGGGAGCTTTTTGCTGGCTCCCTGGGTGAAACTCAGCCAAATCAACTCTTTCCTGACAGCAGTGGCTCTGGAGATTCCTTCTGATCCGGTTTCCTCAAAACTGACTGCTGCTTCATCACACCAGGAACTCCCCCTGGAGACAAATGTCTTAGGCTCATTGAAAGAGAAAGGTATGGGAAGTCACTGATGGCAAGCCCCTATAAAGCACCAAATACCCACTGAAGTTAAATATTATACTGTATACAAACTGTGGCCAATCACACTTTATAGAGGTCTGTAATAGTTACAGAGATTTAAGTGCCCACGTGTCTAGGGCTGCCACTGAGAAAAACTAGGAAGGATGCTGCGTGGAGAGGAGCAGATGGGCAGGATAGGGTCTTTGAAGCACACTGCAGCAAGCAGCTCAGAAAGGCTCTGGAATGGGTCAGGACAGCCCAGATTTCCATCTGGGAGCATGGGCAGGGTGCACAGTGGCACACAGCATGGCTCTTGCCTGCCCTATATGAATACTTGCAGGATTTCCCCTCTGCTGCACACAGGCACCCATAGCAAACCCAGCCAGGAACTGGCACCTGAGCACTGTGGATTTCAGCAAATCCCATTTCAGCTCAGCTCTGCATTCCATGGGTGGGCAACTCTTGAGATTGAGCACTACAGAGTTCCTTTGTCCTCCAGTGCTGGGGATAATACCCACAGTACGGACCAGCTGAGCCTGGTGGGGACTGATGAGCCCTCAGTTCCCTCCTCAGAGCAAGTTCATGCAGGAGACCCTGCTCTAATACCATCTCTGCATCCCCGTCTTGCAAGGGTATCCCAAATCCCATTAGCTGAATCATTACCAGGTGAAACCCACCCATTCAGTGTCAGAATTGCTTAAAAGGCTGTGGAGGGTAAAGCAAGCCACCCAGCTCCATCCAGCTCACCTCCACCCTGCAGGACCCAGAGGTGTTGCCACACCAGCCACCAAACAGGCACTGTTTTACCCTGGGGAAATCCCACCACAGCTCTCTCTGAAGCAGGGGCTGGTCTTCACCCCTGCAAGCAGCATCCAAAACAGCCTTGACAGCCACGGCACTGGCAGCAACCACAGTGGAAAAGAGTCGTCAGACACTGCTCAGGAAGGCTTGTGCTTGACAAATATTTGTGGAGCTGATTGCAACCCGCCTGGCTCATGCTTCTGAATGCAGAGAACCTGTGGGGAAGAGTTTAAACCCCTCTAATACAGCCACCCTTCTTACTTCCCCCAGCACAGCTGGAGAAAGCTGCAGTCCTGGGCTGTCTCCTCATGGAGCACAGTGGGAGCAGGCTATTACATGGCAGTGACCATGCTGTGATTTTATTCTCATGTTTTCCCTTGCATTGATCCCCACCATTGCAGGCCATAACCAAAGGCATCAGCCAATGCAACCCCAGGGGAGCTGCCTCACTGTAGCCCCATCTCTGCAGCTCACAGGAGAGCTGTTGGCTCTCAGCAGGTATGTCAGGGCATCATGCCTGCCAGTGTGTGCCCATGAAGGCAGAAGAGTTTGGGAGAGAGGTACTTAGTGGCAGGACACACTCTGGGAGTCACGAAGCAGGAAATACCTGGGCTCCTGAGCTGGCTGAGGGCAGAACAAAGAGGGAAGCACTGAAAATAAAAGCCAAGCTGCTGTGACATTTTCATGCTTGGCTTCTGACATCCTCTCCCTCTCGTACACTTGACTTCCTTGCTTATTTTTATCAGATGAAGCTGATGGTCGCTGCTACGGTAACCCTGTGTGGTTACAGCTCTGGCAGTGAACAAGTGCTCAAATGCATGTTTCCTTTGCGGCTTCCCACCCCGCTCAGTCTTCCCACCCCTCAAGGCTCTCAAAACAGAGTGTTTGACTTTGTTATGCCTTAGCTGTGAACACTGCCTGCTGTGATGGGCAGGGGCTCACCTCTCCAGGCTCCGCTCTGTTGGCCCACCAGCCACTGCTGTCCTTCCCCTCTCCTTGACCTACCTTTGCTGTCTTTGGTGGGTGAACTACAGGTCTCTGACCCCAAGTACAGGGCTGGGATTTTTTGTTTTGATGTGGAAAAAGCAGAAAACATCTCTCCTGGAGCTGATAACGTGGGCTGGGGGAAAAACTCTTCATCAACAGCATAAAGTCTGGTTGGAAAAACAACGAAAACTTACTTCTCTTGCCTTGAGCCTACGCAAGGGCTTCCCACCATTGCCAGGTAGTGATGACCCACATGTGGGTGGTACCAGAGCCTCATCAGTGGATTTATATGTGCTCCAGCCCTACCAAAGATGTTTCTGTTGATGGTGTTTCACTAGCTCATTGTACTTGAAGACATTTTCAGGCTCTGTAGTCCTTCCCCAGCTGGTCTGTCTCCAGTTCTGGCACCCAAACTGCATCAAGGTATGACAAGCACCTACCCCAGGATTTCAGCTCCTGCTGTGACCACTGGCATAGCATGACAGAGCAGAGCCCCACTCACCCCTTCCTCCAGGTGAGCTTCCACCCAGCAAACATTTGGAGCTGTGGAGGGAACTGGGTGCATCCTGGTTGCCCTTTGGGCATGAAACCATGGACCTTCAGCAGGGCAGCCCCCCACTATCGCACCTTACAACCCCATCCCATCCTCCTCCCCCTTCTGCCCCTAGGCCCTTCCTCATTTGGCAATGGCTCTCCTTTTCTCCAGCTCTGCTCATTGCCTCCTGCACGTGCAGTCCTGGGCATCTCCTGGGTGAAGCAGGTCTCTCTGCACTCTGTTCCTCTCTAGGTGTTGGGCCTGAAACCTCTTCCCTCCCCCCTCCTAGGAGCAATGCTCACAAGCTTTCATTTTTGTTAAGAGCAGTTGGAGCTTACTCCAGCAGAGCTGCTCTCCAGCCGGGCTTGCACTCCCTTTCAAAGGTGAATGACAGCTGTAGCTGTAGGAAGGAGACACCCTTTTAACCAGAGTGGCTGAAAAGCCAAAGCCGCTGTTCTGTCGGCGCTAATGGCATCTGGGAGGACCTGGGCAGAGCTGCAGTTCAAGGGAGACCCCATGCCTTTGTATGCAGCCCTCCTGTGCAGGTACCAACCTGATCCACCCTCTATTCCAGCTTCTCACCAGGAGACCCTGCAGCACAGCAGTGATGACCTTGCAGCAAGATGGGTAGACATGAATTTGTAACATGCTCCTGGAAGCACAAATGCATTTACATGGATGCCACTGACTGGGGGGGGATTTGGATGCGTGCATAACTAAATGCTGCAGTGCTGCTCTCAGGTCCAGGCATTTGCTTTCCTAAAACCCCTCCTTTTCTGCCCAAACATACATAAAAAGGCATCATTTGAACCATGAAACACCCAGAGCTTTTCTTCTCAAGCAAGGATTTAGGGATAACAATTGCTCATGTACACGACATGTTTGGCGCTCACGACTGCTCTTTGAGAGCTCAGAGCAAATGTATTACAGGCCGTTGCTCCCCGCTCCCTTGGTTTGTTACAGGTGACTAGGCTAGCATTTGGGGGATTGCGTTCTGGTTTTGATGGTGCTTAAAGGCATCTCAAAGCAGATCAACATCACAAGGATAAAACTCCATGTCCTCAGCTCCTGGGAGCTTCCTACAGGTGCTAAAATGGGAAGGAGACAGCTCACCTGGAAGGCAGTGTTAGTTCTTTTGTTGCTTGCAATGAGGAGGAGTGTGGTTTCACCAGAGCAGGACTCAGACATACACTAAGAGGACACGTACCCAGGGGGTGGCTGCTCCCCATGTACAGCACTGGTGGTGAATTATCTTTGTGCTCATGGACAAAGGCTCTTTCTGCCTAGCTGTGCCCAAGCATATGTAAAGCCAGATGCCAACAGCTCGTCTGCAGCATGCTTCAAGTGACTATGCATTGACAAAGCCAACCACAAGTGGATACACACCAATAACAATAAATGAAGTATTTGAGAGGCTGAACACAGGCTGAACTAAGCAGGGCAGCAGTGCACAGCTTGCTGTGTCATCAGTTGCAAATAGAGGGCAAAGCTTTGAGGAGGACAAACGCCTCAAGTTTAAGAAAGAGCCAGGAAAAGAATCATTGTTCCATGTACAAAGAAAGGTCCTTATGCCACCCAGCAAGTTCTTGGGATGACTCAGGGATACCCATTCAGCAGCAAGCCCGTTTTCATCTATTGATGCCAGTACATTCACCATAACAGCTAGAGCAGGGGACCAGGAAAGAGCCCCTTTTCCCATCACTCTTCTGCCAGCACTGCTTCAGGCTCATCCAACAAAGACCCCCAGGCGGAGTGAGCCTGCTCAGGGCCATCCTTTCTGCTCCAACCCCAAAATAGCATGGTGCATCAGGAAACAGCAAGTGGCTTCATCCTGACATGAGCCTGAAAAACCTGTTCCTGTGAAGCACATTGCAGACAAGTTCAAATCATTTGCAGCTTCCATAACCAGTGCTGTATTTTAATCAGAAACTTTCTGGGGCAGGACTAAACATCTTCATTCCTTTCAGACCAGTGCTTCATCTGGGAAATGTTGCAGCAGCTTCTACAAGTAAATACACACCTAAGGAGGGGAAGAATCAAGGCATCTTAACTAAAGGTTGAAGGAGAAGCAAGCTTCAATATTGCATTTATGATGTGGTCTAGAACACCCATGAGAGTTGAGCATTACAGAATCAATCTTTGAACTGTGAGGCTCATGTTAAGCATTATCTCAAATCAAGCATTAAATCTGAGGGTCATTAGTTAGTGCATTTAAACCAGTCTCATGCAAACATAACGCCCTAACCTCAATCCAGCTTGTTTGCATATGTAAGATTAGAGTCTGTTCCTTGCTGAATCACAGGAACTTCTCTCCATGTATCTGAAAGATAAGGGCATTCCAGGGCATCTGCTTCTTATTGCCTGGTTTCAGTGGAAAATTTAATCCCATTAAGTGCACAATGTGAATTACTGAATCCTGACAAGGTCAGATTTCCACACCCAGAACACTGCCTCGGTACCAAACAAGTCCAGAATCATACTCCAAAATGCCATTTCCTCCAGGTCTTCCTCTGGCAGCACTATGAGCCAAAGCACACAGCCACCAGTGTGTGACAAGATGCAACCAACTACTCAAGAAGAGTTGACCTGTAGACCCAAACCAGCCAAAGCAGACAACTCAAGTAGCTCAGCTGAGACCCTCACAGCACTCAGCATTGCAAGGCTTCCCTTCATGCTTGTTGCTCAGCACAAGCAGGGAACATGCACAGGTAAGAGCAGGTATGAATAACCTCCGCTCTCCATAACTTTCTTGCTCTGAAAGGCTAGGTAAATGGGTGGACATAGATCACACAAACATAGATATAAATATAGATTTTCCAGATCCAGGATGGACTACGACTCTCCTGCAGCTTTTCACCCAGCAATAAGTAAGCAACTGTAGGAAGATGGAGGCAAAAATGCTGCACCTCACCCTAAGTTGCTTTAGGTTTATAATCCCATGGGCCATGCTCTGAGATCAACCACATCCATGAAACAAGTGTCTCCAAGTTCACAGAACAGCCTCAACTGATAGACATGAGTCTATTCTGATATTTGCATTAGCCTTTAAGTCAGTACATCCAGACCTCAAACACAAGGACTGGCCACTACCTGGAAGGTTGACCATCCCAAACCCGCTTTGGCAGTAAGAACAGAGCCGGAATATTTGGAAAGCATTTTCAAACTTTATTTACAACTGTCACAGTGACAAAAATGTAGTTTGAAAAAAATGCTAGCTTCTCCCTGAGGCTCAAAAAGAATTACAGAAATATAGAATGTATATCATACAACAGGAGATTTACTGGAGTGCTTTGTTCTTTAGATACGTTCAACAACAAATAGAAATATACACAATACTTCCAAAAAAAGGATGCAGACAGAAATATGCAAGTCTTTAGGGCAGACAGCAGGTCTAAAGTCCAAGGATTGCCATCTCACTGCTGCCCGTATGGTAATATCTTTGATATACAGCTTTGACTTGGTGGTACAGACAGTAGAGACCAATAGAGAGTAACACTTAGAAGTAAGATGACTGGCTGGTATGCAGGTGTACAAGCTCATTCCAGTAAGACAGCAAGACTAGAACAAGTGTTACAGGTACAACAGCTGAATCCATCACTAGAGGAAATGGTATCACCACATCATGACCGTTTGGTGATCAACTGTCCACCAAGACAGGCAGGGAGCATGTATAACCGGGGCTGCGTTGCTGGACCGGAGACCAGCCGCAGTGTAGGAACACTGAATTTCTCCTGCTTTGTGCTAACTCCTCTCCAAACTCCTATCTGTCCGAAACAGTTATGCAGAGCTGATAAATTATTGCCATTATGTTGAAACACAAGCAAGACAAGACTAAAACAATCCTGCCAATATGTTAAAAGCAGTTCCCAAACCCCACCAGCGTTTTACTACTCATGAGGTATTAAAAATACAAATACACACATGTCCAAATAGATTTTAAAAATGGAACCAGTTCTAAGCAAAGGGGGGTGGCACTGGGATTATTATGAAAGTTTGGTTAAGGCCTTGACATTTCTTTTTCTCTTCCATGACCCCAGATTTGGTTTAGGTGGTACCTGTTCTCATCCTATCCCAAGACCAACTGGCTCCCAAGCTGGTCCCCAAAGCTGCAAGATCTCTTTCCAGCAAAGCAGCAGGTTACCCTGTCTGGCAGCAGACTGGCCTCCTCCCCAAACAGAGACAGATGACTTGCCCTTGAAGCAGGATATGGTGAAGAGGACACAACCACAGACTCTACAAGCCACTCTGCAGCTCATGAATGTTTT
>JANHGB010043983.1:35761-47392 GCA_026283785.1 Coracopsis vasa
CCTTCTGCAAACCCCCCTTTCCCACTGGTGATCCACACTAGATCCGAGTGTTTCATCTTTGGATTACCTCAGGTCTGGCAGCACTCCCCACTGTGCACACCCCTACCAGCTTGTCCTGCAGTGCAAAGCTGGAAGAGATCCCTCACCCCAGCTCTCTCAAGCCCATTGACCAGCAAGCTGGAGACATGAAACCCTACAGCCTCATGGACACCAAGGTAAGGAGGCTTAACCCCCACTCTCTGGCTTTGGGAGCTGTACAAGATGAGACCAAAGCAGCCACAGCCAATAGGAGAGGAAAATCTGAGGTGTTCCAACCTATGTGAGCTCTTGCTGCAGACAAAAGCATCTTTCCATCCGATGCGCATTACCTCACACTAACCACCTGCAAGATAAACTAGGGCCTCGCAGTAGAGATGACAAGCAGCAGCTTAATATTACCCTGCAAATACAGCTGTTCAGCAATGGAGAGTCTAAAGGCAGAGGGGGAGAAAACAGCTTTGGGAAAAGTGGCTGGAAAACAGGCTCAACAGCAAGAGCAAGAAACCAAATTATTCCTACAGAGGCTCATGTTAACCTAGGAGGTGCCAGACTGGGGAGAGCTACAGGCCCCTCATCAGCAGAGCCTTCAGCCACGCCTCGCTACGGACACCCTGACACCCCCCGACACACAAATGGAAGCTGTAAGAAAGGCAAATCTGAGGGATTACAGCTCTGTTCTCACACTTTTAGCTGGAGGCAGCTCCGGACCGAGCACTGCCGCCTCTGGCTTTCCTCCCCCCTTCCCCAGCTCCCCCCTCCAGCGGTCCCTCGCATGGTCACCCTCTGCCATGTGCTTGGAATTTCACTGCTGCCTCCACCTCGGAAAAATACAGATAATGATCTCGAGAACAGCAAACATTTCTCTGCGTTACTTCCTTCCTTCCTCAGGAGCTCTGGTGACACCGAGGGCTTCAGTTCTCAATACAGAGAATTACAAAATAACTAAGATCTCGCAGGTGCAAAGTTGAACTTGTCTTTTCCTTTAAAAAGACTCTCAAAAGAAGTGTGGCTCTTCCTTCAGAAGGGTGCAGTCCCTCGCCTTTCCTCTGATGCCATTTATTGCTCCTTGTTGTCCTTCTTTGCGTCTTCACAGTTCTCTTCTTCCTCCTCTTCCTCCTCCTCCTCCTCCTCCTGCACGAGGAACTCTTCAGGTGGCCATCTCAGCTCACCGCTCTCCACGTCGCCCTCCGTCGGCTCCACCACGATCGAGGGCAGGCGGTCCTTCAGCTTACAGTAGCGGTCAAAGTCTGAGGGATCGGGGAAGATCTGAAAGAGCCAAGAAACAGCCTGTGAGAGGGGCTGCCTTCAAGCAGTCTTAGCCAAAACCCAGCTCAAGACACTCGGGTCCCCAGGGCAGACTTGTCTGGGCACAAAGCAAACCACTGAGTGATGGAAAGACTCCTGAACTTGGAAATAAGCTTCTCTAATCTCTGAGTACTGGAAGCAAGCGCTACCCAAGAGGCCTCCAAAGCACATGCTTGCTTGGATAGTGCTCAGCAAATAGGCATCTGCCCTTTTGGATATTTATCCAAACACCTCACCCTCACCCACTGCTTCTGCATTAATGCTCATGAGTTTGCACACAGAGCTATCTCGATCAGACAATCTGAGATCTCATTTCCTGCTGCTGGTCAAGCTGCACGGAAGAACAGGCTTGTGCTCCAGGCTCTGCTGCTAGAGGGGAGAGGAGGCACATGGTAACCCAGTGCTAGAGCAGTCCAGACCCCTGCAGCAAGGGCCTGCATCTGGTACCTCTCCAGAGCCACAGCACCAGACTGAAAGAAGTTGAGCTGCATTTTAGAAGCAATTTTAGCAGTGTTCTGCATGCTACAGCTACCACACTTCAGCAAACTCAGCAGAAAGACACTCATTTTATGGATGGGTTGGAGACTGAACCATATTTCTTCAGGCAGGAGGTACCTGCAGCACAGTCAGCAATTACGCACCATATTTCTTGTGCAAGGAATGAGGACCTGTTATCTTCAGCCCCCCAAAATGCACAGAGCAGTACCTTACCCATTCCATTCCACATGGATGCACAAGCTCGTACACTACAGCAGCACCAGAGCCCATACTTGCTGGCAGTGCCAATAGTATGCACACTTTGATTCTGAACTGAGGCAAAGACATAGGAACAGGAAAAACTGCCAACTGCAGTGTTAGCAGGAGCTTTGCATGACCCAAATCACAATGTGAACTGAAGAGATTGCTGTTACTTTTAAGGATGCCCTACTAGGGGAACAGCTTCAAACCCCAGCTCATCCAGAAGAGAACTCCTAGGTGACAAGAACCAATTGCCACATCAGAACCCCTGTGGTTGGTAACCAGAATATTAAACAATTATCTCTTTATTTTAAACACTTTATCAGAGTGCTCATTTTGCATTACAGGTGTCTTTAAACACCCCCAAGATAATGACAAAATGTGTTTTCCCCTGAAGGTTGCAGATGGGGTGAGGAGTCAGGCACTGTACTTTACCTCAAACACCATCTGAATTCAAGTGAGCTGTAAGCGCATCTTTGCAGGGAACAGCGCTACCAGCCTCAAGCATGCTGCTCGCAAGTACCTCTGATTGACAGCAAGATCTGATGTGCTTTGATCTTTGTGGTTCCAGTTACAAAAAGTTACAAAAATCAAGAAACCCTAAGCATTAACCATGAAGTATCATTCTCCTCATACCAGCCATGCAGGTACCCACCACTTTGGTAAGCCCTGGCTCAAACCCCAAAGTGGAACATCGCACCAACTTGTTCTTTAGCCTAGCAACTAACAACACCATTACCTCCTTGTTCAATATATTTGGTGTTCTACTGTCCAGCTTCTTCCTTGCATCCAAAGCTTTTGGGCAACCAGGTTACCAACATGACAAAGCCATTGGGTTTACTACTTAATGCAGTCAGACAAGGTTAACTTAAGGAAATACACAACTAGGGCTGTTCACACACATCCATCTGGTCCTGAGCAGGGTGGTGCAGGAACCCAGCTCCCACTACATCACCCACCTTCCATATGCTTTTCAGGTGCACAAGAGCAAGGGAGGTCTTTGAGCGTGGCCATATAAACATGAGCATCGCAGGATGAGCTACTTGCTATAAGTCACCCCCAGCACAACTATTTCTGGGAGCTTTGTGGCTTCTGCTTGGTCAAACAAAGGCAGTTTCAGATATGTGGTGCATTACTGGAAGCTCAGTCAGTGGCTTTTAAGCATCAACTCATTATCTAAACTCAGGATAGGAAAAAAATACCCTTGACATTACATGGTTTAGAAGGTTGCAATGGAAAAAAGAAGTGTGGTTCAGGAGGTTACATAAGCTGATAATGTCATGAAAATAGCCTCCTGTGCAAGAAAAATAGGAGTATAATAATTAAACTAACCTTTGGCTGCTATCATTTGAAGCACATTAGGTCAAATTGGAGCAATTTCTTTGAAAATAGCCTGCCAGATTTTTTTCCAGAAACTAAGTAGCAGCCACTTCCTTACAAACAAATACCCACAAAACGTGGTGTGCAGCTCTTTTAATACTGAAAAACCCCGGCACAATCTTATCTCAAACAGCTGCAGGACAGGCCGAACCCAAGAAGGTCAGGATTTTTTCCACTAAGTCATGCTTTTTAATCGTGGAGGCAGCATGAAGTGAGATGTTGCAACTGCACTTTCAAGGGGTGGGGACGGTCAATGGAAAAACTACACAAAGGCAGATTTCCTCACATGTGACAAGCAGGGTGTCATGGCAGGCCAAGCATCGGGACCAAGGAAAACAGGGTTTTCAGATTAAGACTGAGCTGTACATCTGGGGAAGCCACATGGAAAAGTTAATCCAAGTCAGCCTCCCCACTCACCCCACAATAAGCTGCACTGCCAGACTATTTAAACAAGCAAGCACCAGTTTGCTGCTGCTCCACGCCAGCAGTGCCACACTGCATTTGTTGGTCCCATATGCCTCATCTGGTCCCACTCCAGATTTACACAATGGGAAGGAAAACCAACAACTTCCAAGCTTGCAGCAAGGTCCCCACTGGGAATGCAGCAGCTCAGCTCTGACTTGTGAGCTCTGCACCCTTCTGCACAGCGGCCGGGACTGCTTGCCTAGCAAAGCCTGCCTATGAGCCTTTCTGCTCACAGTACCCAGCTTATGCATGTGGGAGGAAGCTTTTGCATCTCCCCATCACCCAAAGAGCCTAGCAGCAAGGGGTTAGCTTCTCCTTGTTCATCAGAGGGAGACGCCTTGCACACAAGTGAAGCAGATGCCTGCTTCTAGCTGATCTGGTCACTTGATGGGGAAGACAAGTGACAGCCACCAACTGGCTGTGAAGGCTACCTAAACCCAAACTTAGCAGCAATTCAAAAACATCTTGCACACCCCCTTGCACGATGCAGCATGACAGGCTGCAACTGCTTCTGCAGAGCTCCCCTTCTGTAGCTGAGCCTCAATTCCCAGCCCATGCAGAGATACATTCAACACCTTTTGAGCCCAAAAGAAGACATATATGTTCCTTCTCGCACTACTCAACACAAACAAAGGCCTCTCCAGATGGTGTTTTGGGAACCATTCTCCTCATGGACTGAGGCAGATCACCTACAAATCAACCAAACTCCTGCCTCACAGCTGGAAAGGGCAGTGAAAAACAGACACTTGAAATGATTTTAGATCATGCTTGCCTCTGTTTCAGATGATCCAGCTCTATCCTTGAATGAAGCCCTGGCAACAAGAATGGAAAGTTTTCATTGCCCTGGGGAGACTCATACACTCTTCTCAGCATTCACAGGGATGGAGAAACACCAAAAGCAGGAGAGATGTCAGAGAGTTAAGAGGATTAGCTCAGCACTACAATAATCCAACTGACACTTGTAAATTCAAAACAACTTCCACATGTGTCCTCCATACCAACACCCATAGTTAAAATGCTTGCCTCCTCCCATGGGGATGAAAACTATTTCAATTCTATTACAGGGAGACTAAAGCAATGAGATCTTTCCAAATTAAGTTACTGTCTTGGGGGAAAAAAGCTTTGCTTCACTATGGTAATACTATCCAAGACTGAAAAGTCTATACTGAGAGGCATTCCACTTCAGGTACAGATGCCCTAATGTATGCTCACTCTCCCAGTAAAAAAGAAGCTAAGTTTTGTGCCTCATCAGCAGTATCAAGCTGATATTCCAAATCCCAGGTCATCATTTTGGCTCTTAAAATAAAACTTTACTGCCATTGAGAAGCATGGCAAGCTCACTTCAGGAAATACTTAAATCATCTCTCAGTGCCTTCTTCGGAGGAATTTTCCAGCCCTAACAGTGCTAATGCCTACATTTACTCACACAGCAGTCATGACTCGAAACGGAGCTCCATCTAGTATGCACACAGCAGCCCGTGACTCAGGTTTATGAGCTATAACAACTCCCCAGTCACAGATTGTCCTATCTTGGAACACAGTGGCAGGGAAACTTCATACATCACAGCAATTTTCCATCAGAGGAACAAGGTATCAAGTAGGGAGGAAAACACATGCACCGAGATGTAACGAGCTGCTGTCTTCAGTTTGTATTTCAGTGGAACACTTTTTTTGCATAGCATAGCTGCGAACATGATGAGTTTTGGCTCTGTTTATTCCATATCCTGCTTCTGCCCTCATTTAACATCCCAGACCCTGGAATACACATTGACTCAGTCTACTAATCTTGTCTAGTAACATGCACCGGATGTGCTGTGTGAGCAAGTTATCCTCTACTCGCTTGCTAACCCCATCTTTTTGCAGCCCAGTCTCAGGACCTTCCATAGTAGCAAGCACCAGCTCTATCACAGGACTTCTCCTGCACAAATCAAGTCTGCACAGACATGAAGCACCTACAAGCAAGCAAGGCCATTAGAGGAAGCTCAATTTCCACTCTTTGCCATTAGCCCCTGGATCAGTAATATGTCGGTCCCACAGTTTAGGTTGGGGGGGATGTAGCAGATACAGCTTGAACCCCTCAGCACCAAGCACCACAGTTCCTTTGGAAAGTCAGTGCTTCAAAGATGCTGTTGAAGTGTTGCATTCACCAAATTATTACTTCCCCACCAACAGAGACAACCCAAGCTTTCACCATAGACACCGGGTAGAGCATTAAGCCTATTTACCTAGATTCAGCCTGGCATGATTCACAGCTAACTGTAGATGTGATTAACCTAGACAGATACCAGCATGATGTGATCATGACCTAAGGAGCTCAAGCTCCCCATGACAACCAAACCCCAGCTGATGGCATGAGGCAAGCTGAGCCTCCACAGGCAGATGTCCTAAAAGGGAACCTAAGGTCCCACAGGACCAGCAAGCCAGTGTGCAGCAAAGTGGCACACTCAACTCAGGACACAGCATTGACTCAAAATAAAGCACTTTGGGCATTAAAGTGATTTCAGTTGTGCTCAGACCCTACTCCACTTCCAAGAAGCAAGGCAATCTCTTGACAACAGCTCCACGAAATGATTAATTCAGCTTTGGTTTCTGTAGAATCATTTGTGCTATTGTGCTATGGCAGCAGAGGACAAGCAGGCAGAGTGCTGAGGAGGCTTTTCAGAGAACAGGTATATCTACGGGCTAGGAAATAGTAGATTAGCTCTGACTGGCAGTGAAAAGGACCCGGCTCGGTGGATATTGCCAGGCAGGAAGCCCATGAAGCCCTCCCCATAGGCACATCTGTTTGTAGCAGGGGCATCTTGAGCCATCAGTTGCATTTCAAGGAGTTTTTTGTTTAGTAAGTCCCATGGGAATTATGGGACATCTATTAAAGATCCAGAAATAGCTCTTCACTGCAGGCACAAGACCCAGCATGACATCATCTCTAAAGCTGCATCTTCTGTTTTGTCTATGCCACCTTGTTCCGAGACTAATGCCCCGATTTCACCATTCACTTCTGCTCAGGCTAAACCATCTTCAGGGGGCTCAGAGAGCAGCTTTACAGCACAAATACAGTAATAAAAGCTGCTTTACATAGAAAGATTTTCAAATTAGCACATTAGCCTACAAACACTTTGCATATTAACTGGAAAAAGGCATTTCTATGCTGAGAAAGTGCATTTTGCAAGTGGAAACATACAAATTACTAAGCCTACACACATATGACTTCTGCAGTCTTGAGTTTTTTTTGCATCAGTGCTTAAAAAGCAGCTATGGGCAGCTCAACAAAGGCCAGGAAGTTTCACTGGGGCAAGATGCACAGCTTTAGCTGATCTCCAGGCAGACACTCCATGAGCAAAGGCAAGGGGGTAGAGAAGGCAGAAGGAAGTTGACAGGCCAAGTTCCCTCCATAATCAGTGAGACAGACAGGAGCCCTGAAGTTCAGTGAACTCCACAAGGCAGAGGAATCAGATTGCTGAAGTTTACACTCGGGGTATGAGTTAGTTTCCTCAGTTTGCTTCCAAGTAAAGGCAAAAGCACTTTGGAACAGCACTCCTGGTAGGACAAGTCTGTCTGTAGCAGATACTAATGTGCTTCACAGTTCCCACAAAGCTGCTGCCCATTTCCTCTGGTCCAGACTGTTCTGTGTCTGCACATGGTGGCAGAAGCAGCCCCCAAGCTCACAGCTAGCTAGCATCTTATGGACCACCTCCCAGGCAGTCCGTGCTCTACACAGCCTGAAGAGGGGTAATTCTGAACCTTGGTTTGAGGTCATCTCTGCAGCAAAGTAAATCCCAATTCTACTACTTGAACAAGGGAAACCTTCAAAACCAGAAGTTTGCCTCTCCCAGTTCTGGCTCCACTTTTTTGCCTCTCGTAGTCAGCCAAAGGCTGTTACACTCACATCACGAATGCCCAACTGCAGATGAGCAGGAAGATGTTGCAGCTTAGAACAACAAGCCCCAGTGTAGGAACAGTCATGCTCCATTAGCCCTGTCTGGTTTTAAGTTATTGCACTACAGCCCTCAGACTAGCACACAGTTTTCCATGTACCAAACTCTCCCCATGAGCAAGATGAAGCACAAAGTGCCAAAGTCTGAGGTAGAACAAAGAGTTCATAATGCGATTTGCATCAGATTTGTCCTTGCTGGTTTGAGTTTTCAGCCCTTTAAGGATGCTTTCAACTTACACTGATTTACACTGTGACATCCTCAGCCAGAGAAGGAAGGCGGGAGCCTGCTCCCCAATCCTCTTTACAGTAATCTGATTTAGAGGCAGACCTCGTACACAGCCCACACACTGCTAGTACTCCATCAGGATCATCCATTTCAACACCTCAACCATTCCTGCCATCAGTTTGGCTTACATGAAGGTGAAGCACCGACAGGCAGTCCCCCAGCTATTGCAGGCATTTGAAAGAAGTCATCTATGACTCGACCACTATAGAGACAAGATTCAGGATGCAGAAGCCCTGCATAGGTATGAGTTGCCAGCATTTATGACTCACATACCTTCATGTTCAGATGATCTACTTTAAGCTGAACAGGCCTGTTCCCTAGTTGTCCCAAGCAGACTTATCAAGGTCATTAGCATCAGGGGAAAAACCTCGCTGAAGCAACCATTAGAACAAGCAGGGCACCTACATCCTGCTTCTCACTGGAAAATTTGTATAGGTAAATAAACACATCGACCTGACTGAGTTAAGCCTCTTCATAAGGTGACCATAAAAGACAATTGAGCATCCCATCCAGGCTAGTTTGATTGCTTCAGGTTTAACAAACACTCTCATTCCTGTACAGTCCCTCTATAAGAAAGAAAGGCCATTTGCTTTCCACTAACTCAAGCACTGTGGCACAGCACAGGTATAAACCGAACAACTTGCACTATCCAGATCCAGAATTCTGACCAAAAAAAGCAATGCAGCCCCTCTTCTTCCCCATGGCTTTGGCTGGAGGCCCCAAAGTTCAGTTGATTTCATGCTTCAGTGCATTGTTGCTGCCTTGTATACTTGCATATTTACATCTGAAAAATGAGCTACAACAGCATGCCTCATTTGAATGCACACTTAGAGCAACTGCCTCTGTGCAGGTTGTGTAACATCTGCAAATGAAGAGCCCTGCATTGGGATCTGCCAGTTAAGAGTCACCCAACACACAGACCAGATGCGAGTCATCTGCACACACACATCGCCTGTGTTAAATCTCATCAACAAGTCCCCCGGAAGAACAGGAAAATATGGATCTAGTAGGCTAAGATGCACAACTTGCCCTTTGATTAACTACAAGCTAAGAAATGAAAAGGATATTGAGACTAAAGGATTAAGGCTCAAGCTAGTTTCTAAGACCACATCTTAACCCCACTCATTGATCTAGAAGTTAATAGCTAATGACATTGTACAGAACTTTCAGAATGAATGCAGCTCATGCCTTCAGGCACTGCTATCTCCAGTGACATTTCAAGGCTTGTTTAGGCTGTCTCTGGGCTTTACCATATCTTACAGAAGAGTGTTACCATCTCAAATAGGACCGTGAGTCCAGATAACCAAGAAACAGATCCAAAAATTCTAAGTGCCATATAAAGAACTCTCCCCTGCTCTAGGCAGGTCATCTGTATGCCACACTGCAGACACCTCAAGAGTCCTCGCAGCCCAGTGAGCGGTGCAAACCCTTCTTTAATGGTTCCCCCCCGTCTCCCACCGAGCCCCCATAAACACTGAATGTGTGGGGGCTCAATCCCTTTGGAAACAACCAAGTCTTTTGCCAATCTGGTCTGATACCAAGTGATATTTTAGACACCCATCCCCTGCCAAGCAAGCATTCCAGTCTGTTGACTAGTTCTCACTACAGCAAGACCTGCGATTAGGTCAGGCTATGGAAAGGTACATTAGACCAAGTCTGCAGTCCAGCCCAAGCAATTCTATAGGGGATTACTGCCTAAGAAGCTGGCAAAGCACTTACCTGATATGACAGGCCATCCTTGCGGGGGCTTAGCCCGATCTCATCCATAGCTGGGGTGTTCATCATCACTTCAGTCATTTCAGCTGATCTCAGATAATCAGGGCTAGAAACAAAAGACAGCATTCAAATGCTCTGAAGGGCTCCAGGAGAACCAAGCAAGATTTAAGGAGCATCGTGATAGAAAAGCAAGCAGCAGAGGCTGTCGGCAGTCTGTTTCTGGACTCCTCTTTCCTGCCCCCTTTAAAAGAGGGTGCAAAATTTCAGCACCTCGCAAACCAGCGCTACCCCCCGCCCTTGGGAGCATCTCCCTGGCTTGCTCTCCAGGAGCAAACCCTCCAGAACTCCTCGGGAGGCTTTCAGAGCAGGGCTTCACTTCTTCACTTCCTCCAGCTCTGCCCCCTAAGGGGGGAAAGTAAAAAAAACACTCAGTAAAGTGTGAGCGCTGCGGGGGTTGGTCTTTTTCTCCCCTTTTTTTTCCAAGCTGCTGTGTTTTAGCTCCCGCTGACTTATTTTACAACCTCCGGGACTTCCCACACCAGCGGCTCGCATGGCGCCAATTCCAGCGCTGCTTTTCCAGCCTTAATGGTATTCCCAGCTCGAGAAAGTGAAGCGAATTCCCACAGATCGCGGTTACTCCGGTGCGGCTCATCCCGCCACTGCCACCTCTGTTTCCCCGCTCCCAGGAAAACACTTTCCAGGACCTCATGCCGGGAAGAACGGGCTCCGCTTCCAGCCCCCCCCCGTTAGCACCGGGGTGTCCCCGGGGGGGGAACAACGGGGCCGCCCCAAAGCACCCATTGAGGGGGGCGCCCCCGGGTGCTCCCCGTGCCCAATGTTGGGGGGGGGGGGTTGGCTTCATCCCCGTGTCCCCCCCACCGGCACCTATGGAGCCCCCCACCCGCCATGAGGAGAGCGGGGACCCGGCGCGGGGACACGTGGGTGATGGGTGGCTGTGGCGGGAGCAGCACATGGATGAGGGTTGGGAAAGGCCGGGATCCGTCCCATGGGCTGGGTGTGGATGTGGGATGCTGCTTATGCCCACCACAGGGAATACCCTGCACGGGGTGGGGGGGTAGGCACCCATGGGTGCCCCCCATAGGGATGCGCGGGGATGGATGCGTGGTCCATGCGCTGGGGTGGAGGCGTCGAGGCCAGGGGGGAGCTCCATGGCCCCATCCCTTGGGGCTGCCACCGGCCCCCCAGCACCCGCACCGCGATGGGGCTGGTTTGGGGGGGTCCCTCGATGTGGGTCGGAGCCACCCAGGGCCCTGGTGCTGCTGGCAATGGAGCCGCTCCCTGATGAATATTCAGTGGCCGCTTTGCAGCCTGTTGCATATGCATGAGGGGGGGGCAGGCGGGGTCCCCCCTGCAGCCGCTCCGCAGGTTTGGGGGTGCCATTGCGATGCTGGAGCCGATTTGGGGCTGGGATGGGGTCCCCAGTGCGGTCCTGCCCCTGCCTGGCTCCTATCCCCAAGCTGGGGGGTGCGGGACCCCAAAATCGCCCCCTTTTGTGGGGCAGGATGTGGGTCTGGGGGGGGTTGCAATGGCTTGGGGGGCACTGCAATGGAGTGTGGAAGAGATGGGGGAGGTTTGGGGGTGCCCCTGTGCGCCCCCCCCTTCCTTTGAGTGTGAGATGGGGGGTGGGAAGCTCTGCCTCATAGATGTGGGGTGAGACCCCCCCAGACCAGGTCCTTGATGTGGCAGCTGCTTGTTGGGGGGCAGATAACGGGGACACCCAATGGTCCCCTATGGGGTCACATCCCCT
>JANHGB010043984.1:0-38129 GCA_026283785.1 Coracopsis vasa
TTTATTCCAAACCCTAAAAATCAAAAGGGATGGAAATAAAACTTTGCATTTCATAGTAGTGTGATGGAGGAATTTTTATTTGAAAATTCTACCTTAAGAAAACATTTTCAACTTTTCTTCTGTGTTTCTTTGATAGTCAGTGTTACTGCCAGTCTATTTTACCTGTTTAAGCTGTTTATGTGATTCATTTGCTTGCTTCTTTGTATAATAACATTTTTTACTGACCCTCAATGTCCAACTCAGAAGTGTAAAGCCATTGATTTTGTTTTGCAGAATCATGATTCATCTTCTCAGTAATGCATTTCCTCTGCATTTAATCATGCTCCATCTGAAGCAGTCACAAGGGATAGTTCTGACGATGTGTTTATAATGAATTTGGGGTGAGCGTTGCACCAATGGATCACTAGCCACAATGATGTAAATGCTTTGTTTTGATTTTGAAAGGGTTTTAGTAAAATAAAAAGCTGTGATCTGCTTTCCTGCTAACCACTTCTGTTAATAACTGTCATAGTATAGTCATGTGGTTTTTAGTTGCAGTTGTTCAGCACACAGGTCAAAATTATCAGTTGAAACCAGCTGATTCACAGCCATCATAGATGCATGTGCAAAAGCAAGCTAACTCCATAGGCTTAAGTGTTCCTTTTTAATGAAGAAATTGAATGGAAGCAAAATATTTAAAATGTATCTGTATGTGTTAGCTTATATATATTTCTGTTACCACAACACTATTTACAGACTATATGCTGATACCCCTACTCAGAGTTTTACTCCATCCTTTGTCAGTCATAGTTGTAATTTCACCACACAGGAGCATCAACAAGATGAAAAAGAGACCCTATCACTGCTTTGTGAGTTGGGAACCGAGAGAAAACGATCTAGGCACTGATCTTGCTGCTGTTAATCCCAGCTGACACTGGAGGAGGGCCATACAGTGCTCACCATGTCCACTTCCTGTGAATCCAGAACAATGACACGGTGTCTTGTGCTGCCGGTCATAGCTGCTAAAGAGACTGTGGTGGAGAGCTGGATTTTAGAAATGATTGGAGAAGACCAAGCTTTCATATAGCATTTAAATGGTCAGAATGAAATTTCTTGCAAAATAATACTGTATTTAATAATAATAAAAATATATTATTATTATTCTTTGAGGCCAGGACTTTACTTGGCTAGGAACTGTACTGAGGAAAAAGCATAGGATGACAAGGGCATAATGGAGCAATCTTCAGCAACCCAATCTCTGCAGTTTAGCTACTTAAAACTTTTTGGTTTTGAGGGGCCTGGAAAAGGGTGGAAAAGAGTTATTTTTTTTTTGCTGGTTTGATGGAAGTAAATTCAGGAAAGACTGTTTGGTACACCAGCATTTGTACTTGGAATGGCATTAATGATATCTGAATAAAGATTGCAGTACATAGGATTAACAATCAACCTTGGCAAATCTGTGTGTTTCCTAGTGAGATCAGGAATAGCATTTTGATTCTAGGTTATCCACTGTCAATTAGCAAGGTAGGATTTTTCTTGCTTCACTTTAAGCATTTAGAAATCCAGTCAGATCTAAACAAGTACAACGCTGCCTCCACAAGCAGCAGAAAGAAAGAGACATTTGTAGAAAGTGATTCATCCTGTCTTAAAATAAGTATGCATGTATTCATCCTGCCTCTTCCAGGTATCTCTCTCTGCATAGGGTGAATCACTCTGAAATCACTTCTGCCATCTCCATTGACTGCAGAAGGACCAAAGACAAATGACTTTTGAAACAGCTAATGTTTGATGTGGTTAATCCACCTTTTCAGAAGAGTAGGGCAGTGGTGTCTAAGTGCTATGATGAGGAATACAGATAAAAATGAAGAGTGAATTTTGTACTATTAAGTAAAGCCCCAGTGACTTATGGTCATAAAAAGGGGATGTGATGGATTCAAACTCAGAATAAGGCTGGAAGGTGAGTAATAAAAGGACCTCTTGGTAAACACAGCAACTTAGGGAATTTGGCTTTTCACATATCAAGCATAAGAGTACTGTGACATTTCAGACTAATAGAACAAACTGATAGCAAATAAGACCTTCTGTAATATAAGTGGAGAGAAAGTATGTATTACTTTTTATAGGCAATCACAACAGAATAAATGAATATTTAAAACCAAACAAAAACTAAGAAAAAAAAAAAGGTGTGTATATGTAAATATGGTCAAGGCAATGAGTAAAGTCTAAAACCTCTTATCCCCAAGCATGACCATCTCAAAGAAAAACAACATTTTAATTAACTTTAGTCTCTACAACTGGATATGTATAAAAAATATATATTGCAGACAGGGGAAATTATATAGTTTGGCATTAAAAACCCTAGATGGATGTTTACAGTCTACATAAATGTTATCCTATTGTTCCAGAAGAAGATTGGAATCCACTCAGAGAAACTGTAATGTTCAGGCATGCCTTGTCAATCTTCCGCCTCAAAAAAGGTGGTTGCAGCAGCTGCCCCGGAAAAGGTGAAATACTGAAATACCTAGAATTGAATAAGCCACTCTTTTGATATGCAAGGCTTGGAAAGTGATCATTAGTGCTGACATGTAGCTTGTTCCACGGGCCACCCTGAACTAGAGTGGACATCACTGGAGTGATGTCCAGGAGGTTTTGGATTTCTCTGTTAACACATCAGGGCATCTCATGAGGGAAAGCCTATTGGAAACCATATTCTAGAATATAATCTTAGAAAAAAAACAAACCCTGTTTTAATGGGTAAAGTTATATACCAAAGTTGTCACTGGAATCAAGGCTCTGGTGTTGGAGCATTCTGGATAATTGGGTGATTGGAATGGTATTCAGCATATGAATTATTACAAAAAGGTACAGGAAATATTCTGCATGCATTTTAAAATCTTTATTTATGAGGACAGAATTGAAGAAAATAGACTGGTGAAGAAAATACTCATTTCACTGCTGAAAAATAAGGTTTCTTCCTCAACTCACACCTCCTTGTTACCTACTGATCGCCACGGCTGATAGAAGCTTGGCCAATAGTAAAATGAAACTATGGCACCAGAGGTACTTACGTGTTTGTCTGACACTTAGCATTAACAAGCATATTGTTCTCTTCAGAAATTAGTCACTAAATTCTCCAGAGCATGTAAGTCACCAAATTCTGTCAAAATATTAGAGAAGTGGACATAAAAAATTGAAACAACCTAAACCAAAACCAAACAAGTTTGAGTTATGGCATGCAATAAAGCCAAATAACAGAATTAAGGAGAAAGCAAAAATTTTCTTAAGGACTTCTGATCATTCAGAGCCTAAGCTTTCTGTCGCAATATGGGTACTGCCGTTGTAGTCAAAAAAGAGACTGAGAGAAAGAACAGCAAAAGAGGGAATTTTCCCTGTCTCTCCAAGTCTAAAGGTAAGTGGCAGAGCCTCAAAGCTCTTCTGAACAGTTGGATCTTGTTGGAGAGCCCAGATAAATCTCTGCTTTATGCTACGTACCTCCTCTCTACTTTCAAAGGAGGAAAACCAGCTATGACATGTTGTAAGCAAATGAGCAGAGTGGGCAGAAGTAAGACCCTGTAATATAGTTCAGGCCACATGTCTGCAAATTAGCTTTTACCCAAGCTGCCATCTTCGGCACTGGGCTTTGAATAGAGCCCTACTGCTGTGACCCACAGGGGTGCATCAGCAGTGGAGCTACTCGTGAGTCTGGCATTGCCCTTGATTTTCATGTTGAAACTGTAGAGAACTCCCTTTTCTTTTTATTCCAGACTCAACAGAAAACAGATCCTCACTTTTAATGAAGTAAATCCAATTTTTGCTTCTTAGTCACCTAGAGAAAAAGAACCCTACATACCAGTTGTTGTTATGTTAGATCATCCTCCTACACAGCTTTTACCCTTTCAAATGTTTTTTTATTGCTTGAATCTAATTGAATATCCATCTCATTGCAAATAAAATTTAAAAATATATCTCTCTTCTTTTGCTTAAACCTCTTTTCTCCATTTATTATTCAATTCAGTTGGATAATTGCATTCCTTAATGTTATTACTCTCTATTTTTCCCCATTTCTTTTACACAGAGAGATTGCAGGCCTGAATGTAATCTTTGGTAAAGCCAGTAAAGTATCTGAAATCACTGGATTTATTCCAAGTTTTTTCTGTGGTGTAATATAAATCAGAACCTAGCCTGTTTGTTTCACCCTTAGTTTGAGGTTTATGTTGTCATCAATAAATTATGACTGCTTCTAACTTCAGTATGGTGTTACACAAACATACACATAAAAATCCTTATCTTAGAATCACAGAATGGTTTGGGTTGGAAGGGACCTTTAAAAATCATCTAATCCAATCTCCCTGCCATGGGCAGGGACGTCTTTCACTAGATCAGGTTACTCAGAGCCCCATCCAGCCTGGCCTTGAGCACTTACAAGGGATGGAGCATCTTCCATCTCGCTGAGCAACCTGTGTCAGTGTCTCACCACCCTTACTGTAAAAAATATGCTGCTTGTATTCAATATAAATCTTCTTTTTTTCAGTTTAAAAACTTTGCCCCTTGTCCTATCACTGTAGCCCTAGTGAAAAGTCTCTTTCCATCTTTTTTTTAAGTGCTTTTTACAAGAAGTCCTTCTCAGTCTTTCTTGAAAGCCCCCTTTAAGTATTGAAAGGCCTCAACAAGATCTCCCTGGAGCGTTCTCTTCTCCAGGCTGAACAGCCCCATCTCTCAGCCTGTCTTCATATCAGAAGTGCTCCAGCCCGTCTATGAAGCAGTAAGTGTATTTGAAGGAATGAGGCATCTGTGTGGGTTGATAGCCTGCTTTTAGTTATCCTTCATGCTCACATTAGTAGAGAAAAGGCAGTGTCAGAAGTAGCCTGAGGAGAAAGGAACAATGCTGGGAGTTGTCAGGAGTTACAGTTATTATCAACACATATTTGGAAATTTCATGAATAGCCTGCTCAAAAATAGCATGAAAATTATTCTGGGTTTGTAGATTATAGATTATAGAAATAGTTCTCTGTTTTCCCAGCATTTAATTGTTTGAGGGTTTGTTACCCCTATATATGTATCTATGTTGCAGTCTATACAGTGTTTAATATACTGTTTATAGATTTGTGTTGTGTCAAAGACTGGAAAGACACCCACCACATGCCTGCTTAGTGCCTGGATTTTGCATGTCGTCCCCAGGCCTCAGCACGTTCCTGTGGGAGCTTGTAGGCTGGGAGTGGGCAGAGGGGTGGAGATGAACCACAGCTTTCCTTCCAACCTAATGAATGCCTGCCAGCACAGCTGAGCTGGCAGAGTGAGTGTTGTCATTTGCTTCTGGCATAATCCACATGACTCATTCCCATTTCCCAGAGCCAAGGAAGAGCAAGAAAAACATGCACCATATAAGCAAACTCATTTAATGCAGAGACCTCATGAGGCTGCAGAGATGTTGGTTGACTACCCCCTGCAGCTCATGCAGGATTGCTGGGAAAACAAGAGCATGAACATGGGCAGGTGTCAAAGCAACCAAAATATACTGAGATAGACTCTTACCTGTCTGTAAGGGTAGCCCCATTCAGTTAGGTACTTGTGCGTGGGGACATAGGGTGAATGTCCCTGCACTCTTGGAGTCAGTGATGGGAGGGAGGTGACTGCAGTCACCAGTGTATCTTTTCAAAATGGTCCTTGGGATGAGCCCTTTTTCTCTCAGCTACCCATGGAGGGAATTTAGTGAAACTAGGCAGCTACTACGCATACAAAACATTAGGTGGTATGACTGCCCCATTTTCTTCCCCTGAGTGTTTCACAGAGTCAATGAGGTTGGAGGGAGCCTCTGGAGATGCCCTGGTGTAACCCCTTGATCAAGCAGGGGCAGCTGGAGATGATTGCTCAGAGCTGTGTCCAGTTGGGCATTAAGTATCTTCAAGGATGGCGAGTACACAACATTTGCAGAAAACCTTTTCCAGTGTTTCATCACCTGCATGATAAAAAAGTGTTTACTCACAATCAGATACAGTTTTCTGAATTTCACTTCGTGCCTCTTGCCTCTGTGTACCACTGGCTCTGCTGTCTTTGTCTCCCCTGCTGGGTATTTAGACACACATTGGTAAGACCTCTTGAGTCTTCTCCAGGCTGAACAGCCTCAGCTCTCTCAGTCTTCCCTTATGTGATAGATGCTTCAGTCCCTTCATCACCTCTGTGGTGAACTCCAGATGCGTTTCAGCAGTGCTGAGCAGAGGGGAAGGATCACAACCTGGCAACACATTTCCTAATGCAACTTGAAAATAAAATGGTTTTATATCACTGAGGTTAAGGAAAGCAAACAAAATGACACAAAACTGGATTTTAGGGGTATGGTTGGTCATTGTTGGTGCTGTCTTCTCAAAGGAATATGGTTCCTTTTTCAGCACAAATATGTGATCTTCAGCAGCACTTGGTTTACTTCCTTAGGAACAGCTGGAGTTATATTTGCACTTGGTCCCTTTGAACATTGGACACTTGCCGAGGAGGGCAAAGGGGAACAGAGGGGAAGGGAAGAAGGAAACAGGTGGGAATGGAGCTGCATTAGCAACAGTTTGGGGGTGTTTTGAAATCGTTAAACAGCAAACAAGCTTCCGTAAGTGTCATGTTTTGCTATTGAAATTTACCTTCTCCCTATGTCCCCCCTCCTTCTTCTTATGTCTTTAATAAAATTCTGATTTGTAAAACTGTACTCATACTGCCAGTGTAGTACTGGCAAGCCAAGTGAGAGAGGCAGACCTGATAAACCTGTGCAGGAGCTGCTTTCAAATATTCCAGGGAAAAAATCTTCCCATTGGCCAGGAAGTTTGGATGATGATTGTGTGGAGAATGAAGAGCTTTTGAAACAGCATGTGTGGGACACGTGATGGCATTGCAGGAAAGGTATCAAACAAACAGGGAAAACTGGCTTTAAAACCAGGTGTGGTCTTAAAACTGGAGGAACTGTCTTCTGCATATGACTTAATGCCCGTTACCTCCAAAGTCCCCAGTAAATCATATAAAATCAGTTTGCTTAGCCATGCTGCTGAGTCATTTTAGAGTGACTTTCAGTAGCTGCTGAAGCCCTTTCCTGCTTCCCGGGTGGGCTGGCATGGACCTCCTGAGGCCCAGTGGGGCAAAGAACAAGCAAATATGGCCTGATATTGTCCATGGCTCGTGCTGGCGCAGCCTTGACTGCTGCAGGTTGGGGGTTGGTTGTTTAATAAAACTCCATCTTTTAAATCTGACCTTCCTATGGTTGTGTAAAAGCAGCAATTAAGGTGTTACTTAATGAAGTATTGAAGTACTACTGTACTGAGTGTTTCTGAAAAGCTTATTTCTTTGGGTAGCTGACGGCCCCTTTGCAGCATTTCAGCCAAAAGGAGGTGTTTTAAAACTAAACGTTCATTGCTGTTGCTACTTGTGGCACAGCAATAGGGTTTTAATGGTTTTCTTAATCTCTAATTTGGATTCTGTTTGCCTTTCTAGTATTAATAAGCATTCTCCTGCCAGACTATGCTCATTTGGAACAGACTTGACACCTTTACCGGTGCTAAATGCAACTCATGTACTACGGTTCCTTGTTTATCATGGATCTCTTCCCCATGGTGGTTTGGAATCAAAGTATGCTGCTGTTTGGTGGGGTGTGTTCCCTTTCATGATTTTTGTCAACCAGAAAACACAACAGATGAATAACAGTGCTTGGATTGTCACATTGTATGGTAGGAAAAATGGAAGCTGGAAGCAAATTTATAGTTTAAAATGATAACATTTATTAAACAAAGAAGTGCTTGCAGAGTGACCTTTCCTCCTCTTGAAAACTTAGTGATTCTGCAGCTGTTCTCTCCTGTCTTCTCCTAATGCATATTCATAGATTTTTCACAAGGAAAAAACATGTTTGGGAAACCATGATTATAAGTTAATTAAAAATATTTTTAATTTTAGAAAATTAAATGTGTTGGCAGTGGCATACTCACTGCTAATGGGTGATTGTACTTTTTCAATAATAATAAGAGATTCAATGAAACTCTAGAAGATGTTAGAATACAATTAACTAAATAATCTATGTATTTGAGGTTTTATTCCCAAATAAGACAGATTTCCCAATGCCAGAAGTGTGAGTTTATATTTGATAATTATATGACACTCTTGAGCTTTCTTGCAGATTGTAATTCAATTCAATGAAAAGAACTTTAAAGCGAGACGAAAGAATGAGTGCCTCTAATTACAGGAAGGCATTGTGACCAGCTTGGTCAGCTTGTTCAGTCCTTTGTCTCAAACAGATCCTGACAGATATGCACCATGCTGTGCTGGAGCAGCAAATAAGAGTACGGAACTTAGCAGTCCCAAATTATACCTTCCTCAAATACTGGTTTGGTTCTGTGGAAAAAAAATAGTTTCTGAAAGTGTTTATCAAAATGTGAGCTGCGGTTTTCATTTGCTAGAGGCTATTATATGGTGAGGTACGTCAGGGCTGGCTGGAAGCTGTTTGCGATTTATTGGACAACTCATGGCAGAACAAGCAGCTGACGAAACTAGGGACCTATATCACAGAGGCAGAAAACTGATGTCTTGTTTCTCCAGATCTGATAATAGAAGAGGTTATGCATGGATGTGTTTGTCCAGTTCTTTATTCATGTATTCTTGCATTTGTGCAAGCTCACTCCGTTTTCTATGATGTTTTGTGTCCACACTACTGAAAACAGCATAGGTACCTTTGGAGGGTGGTGCTGAGATTGTAGGTTCCTTCTACTTCCACGTCTGTGTAGTGCCAAGTCCAAGGGCTGTAAAACTGACATGATAAATACAGGAAAAGTTACTATTACAGAAAATTTGTCAGTCAAAACCACTGGATTTTTACCCGTTGAAGGTACATGTGCAAGTGTTGTTAAGTTAGATATTAGTGGGGATAAGAATCCAGGTGAAAAGAGTCAAGTAAAAGCACACTTGGCTAAATTAAGACAGCCAGAAGATGCCTTGTGAATCTACCTAAGGTAGTTACTATAATTGCTGAGAATCTTTAAGGGTCCTCTGGGTAAAGTAAAGCACCTTATGTCTGCAAAAGATAACACAGTTTAAAGTAGAAAAAAGAAAAAAGGGGAAATAACCAGACCCCTTAAAGGTTAGAACAAATAAAATAGTCTATTGAAATAGTCTATTGTTTACTTAAAAGCCGTCTGAGTTGGAGCTAAAGAAATAACTAAAGTATACTTTAGTCTCCATGAAATTTAAATTCAGATTATGCCAAATTAGGCCAGTGCCATACATGAGTAGATGAAGATTCCAAGGATAAAGCTGGGGCACATATATACTGTATTGAATACTGTAAATTGCAAACCCAGCATTTAGTCAAAATGGCTAATTTCTGAACATCTATGTTTACAATTAGGCCATGGAAATTACCTGAAAGGTTGGACTCACCCATATTCGTATTAAATTTACCAAAACATGGATGGGAGCTCGGCAAAGCTTCAAAGTAAGTTCAGAGCAAGTAATGTGTTTCCATTAATTAGCAGCTGGGTGAGTCCTTGCAGTGGGTTCAGAGAAGATACAGGGCCCTGAGCAAGAAAGCACTGTGGCATTCCGCAGCATTGGTACAAGGAGGATGTGCAGAGCCTGGGGAAGGAAGATCTGCTTGCTGGAGGCACCCCAGGTAATGGTGGCTCACTCCCACCTCCGGTTACATCTGTGCACAGCACAGTGCACTTGTCTAACAGCAGTGTCCCGAAGGCATGGACACATTTCTGTCTGGAGTTCCTAGCCTGATGGTTTGTGGCATTTTGCACTTTCCAATGAGCGAATCTCCCAGATTTGTACCAGTGAATGCTTTGACAAAAATCACCTTCCTTCTGGGTGTCAGGGGTGTTTGTGTGGCCAAGTTGTGTGCTGTCTTGGCAAAGAGGTTTGCTGCCAGCCCTTGTTGTCTTGATGGGCTGGGGGGCGCAGGAGGGGGTGAGAGCAGACTGGAGAGGACCACAGCCAAAAGAGAAGGGGGGCCGTGATGTGTTTCAGGAGGAGATGTGGTGCTGCTGGTGGTATGGCATCAAAGGATGTGTTGGCCATGCACTGACCAGAAAGAATGCTTAACTTTGCACTTGCTCAAGTGCAAAGGAAAAAATAAGGAAATTATATAAATATATTGTTTGTTGGAACAGAGCAAAATTTGTCCTTTTGAGGAGAAAAAAGCTGCTGCTTCAAAATAGGGGAATGTGACAAAAGCAGTAAATTAATATCAGGGATGGATGATGATATGGACTAAAAATCAGTGCATTCAGTGTGGTGGTGTCATTAGGGACATGCTATACTGGGAGATAAAAATGGAAATGCTAAGCTAAGCTTAGGAAAGAAATTACTCATCGTTTTGCAGTTCTGTGCAGGACAAGTTAGTACTGTCTGTCATCTGATTAAAAAACAACTGAAAGACATCTCCTGTTGTGAAACAATCTGTGGTAAAGTAGAAAAAGTTAAAGAAAAGGATTTCTCAGAAATTCTCTCAAAGGACATACTTGGTCAAATGTCAGAGGACCTGGAAATATCTCAAAGGGCCAGCATGAGTAGTACTGAAATTACTGTACATATCTATACGCACATGCTTATTTTGTATTTCTGTGTGGTTTATGTTTAATATTTATAAGTGTATATGCAAACTGTAAATAACAAATGTAGTGGGTATCTTCAGGGTTAACAGTGATTAAATATAAACCATTTATTGGGTATCATTATGCAGTAAATATGTACTTGCACATACATCGACATACACATACATATACGTGTCCGTATATATACATATATATGTGCATACATACAAGAATTACATTTATTTTTCCAGTTTGGTTTAACCATTTTTTGAGACCAAGTGTGTGGCCTCTCACTTTCCTTCCTCCCAGTGGAACACCTAGTGCTGACATTGCAAGCCTGCCTGTCCATGGCCTTGTACTTGTGAGAAATAGCTGCTAACATAGATGTCATATCAGAAGAGATGTGCAAGACAAAGTATAATAGGAAATTGTGGACATGCCTAAATCTGTGAAAAAAAAATTGTTAAAATTAAATAAAAAGTTAAATAATCTTTTTCAGCCTTAGGGTGAAGAAAAGCTAGAAATCACCTAATTTGAAGGCAAATGAGCAGTCTGTCTAGGCCTTAAAACTCCTAAGGGAAAGAAGAATGTTATCTTTTTCACTGTTTTTAGCCTCTAATATTCAAGCATAGCTTAGGTTCCTGTTCACTAGTGAATTGTGAAGTTGTGTTTGACTAAAAGCAGCAGTGAGTACGAAACAAGTGATGAGTTCAAGCTTTGTCGCTAATTCCAGTTTAAAATGTACACGGCAACTTGGCTAATTGTATTTTTTTTTCTTCTTAAGGCAGAATGGGGAAACAGAATAGCAAGCTGGCCCCTGAGGTAATGGAAGATCTGGTGAAGAGCACGGAGTTCAATGAACATGAGCTAAAACAGTGGTACAAAGGATTTCTAAAGGACTGTCCAAGTGGTAGACTGAACCTTGAGGAGTTTCAACAACTCTACGTAAAAGTAAGTTGTTTATTAAGTTCCTATTATTTGGCTGTAGAAGGTTGCTAAGTAATATGGTCAAGAGCTGCTAGTCACTTAGACTAAAGAGTACCTTTGCTAGAAGAAGCAATGGTGAAGACCAGGAGATAAATGGAAAGTGCTCATCACACCAGCAATTCATGTAGTTCCAGTGGTCAGAACCGAAAGTTTAGAGAAAAAGCTGTGATTTACTCACAAGAAACATATTCTCTGCACTCTGTAGTTTATGCTCCTCTATCACCTTCAAAGATGGTCCTGTTCAATAAACAAGCACTGTACCTGTGTAATACTGCTGGAATATAAGCCTGTGATTGCTGGACCTACTCATATGAAAAGCTGCCCTTTTGGTTTCAGAAAAAGTGGTGAGATCTCATGACAGTATGTCCTGCAGATATATTATGCACTGTGCAGAAAGGATTTCTTTCTCTAAATTTTAAGTATTGCATTTAATTTTTCCCTGCTGTCTCTTTGCCTTCGTTATATAGGAAGGGAAAACCAGGCTGCTCAGTCTATTTTCTTCTTATTTTTCATTATTTTATCAAGTTCAGTGTAGTCTTTTCCTTACATTTATTATGTATTTATTCTCTAACAAGAAAAGTATGGGGGTAGCATAAGGAGTGTATTCATGTTACAAAGATAATTATATTTTAATTCAGAATCAAGTGCCTGCCTAAAGGTCAGAGACTTCAAAGTAGTTTTAATTAGGAAAAATATTGGATGGCAGTGATGAACAGTAGGATCAGAACGGTTCATAAATATAATGTGAGGCTGAATAAAAATTAAAAAGCCTTTCAAATGCAGCAGTTAATATTAAGCCCACTGACAATTTCTGCAGGGACTGTCTTTTCCCTTAAATGCTACAGTCCTTTCCTAAATTTCTTCAGCCTTGGACCAGATCCCTCTGCAAATTATTACCTACCCCCTTTTTCCTTCTATTGAATGGTCTAGCAAAGCCTGCTGACTCCAGCTTACATAAATAAGCTTCTGTCTTAATGTTTATAGCTCAAGATGTTGCCTCATGATTCTTTTTTTAAGAAATGGCTGACTTTGTAATGAGTGTTATTTTCAGATGAAAGAATTTTTAGTGCCTCAAGGTATTGTGTTTGTTATTGACCGGCAATGTATGGCTTCCATTTCAAACAGTGCACATCCAGCAAAATCAGACATCTAATCATTTCTTATACATGTTTCTGTGGAAAGTAAATGCTCTTCACAAAATATGGGTTCCTAGTGGAATAGATCAACTGTTTAACTTCTTAGAAATCATTATATTATTTTTGGCGAATCACAGTAAAGAAATTATTTCATTATTGCTTTTTAATGATTTTGTGTGTTGTGGGAAACATATCTTCTTATAGCTTGAAAATGTTAGGACTTTCTCCCTTCAAAGGGGTGTTTGAAGTGTTCCCAGGTATTTCACAAGACACTTTACTCATAAAGAAATAGCAGAGAGTAAATTCAATATCCTGTTTACAAAAATGGTAGTGCAAAAAATACTCTGAAGAGCACAGCAGTATTTTGATCTTGAAATTTGGAGACAGCTCTGTAGTGTTACTAAGCTGCAGTATCTAGCGTTTAGTTTTATGGCCTCACACATTTTTAGATATGCCCATCAAATAAGATTGTCTCCCTTTGCTTTGGTAGTTTTGGGTTTTGAGGTTTACTCTGTAATGGTATTGTCATATATTTAGTCCAGTTTATTGCCATTCTATATATAATGTCTGTATGCAGAGCAAAATACTAATTTTGCAGAGGACAAATACAATTAGCTGTAGTAAATCCAAAGCTTTACTTCTCATTCTGTCGTAGAAATGTTCGTGAAATTATGGCCCTAGGCTCTTTGAGGAGCTGATAGCCTGAGAGTTGGCTGTTGTGATGACTTCTATGAGGACGTTCTGCCTGCCCTGGCTTTAGGCTGCAGACAAAACCCCCATGAGAAATCTGGTCTTTCAAGGAGGAGCCACCAGCATGAGACACAAATCATTGCGATTACTTTTACAGCATTTCAGTTCCTTTAATGCATATTTAGGGAGAAAATGTATGAAGCATGTATTGATTAGTCGTTCCTCTATGTGAACTTACAGTTGGGAGGGATGACATTTATCTGTTGGTCTAAATTGGGTTTTATTGAAGAAGATTTCCGTAAATCAGGATATTTGGAAAACAAATACAGGACTTACCTTCAATTCAGATTTACATTTTATTAAGATGACATTGTTTCTTTGTTCATGAGAGTTGTGTAGTGCACTTTCATGTGTATTCATAAAAGGGTGTTGGTCATCTAACTAAGATGCAAAGAAAGCTCTTCTTTTACTCACACACAGTAGAAAACATCTTCGGCTTAAAGAGAAAAAACATTCTTAGATTATATCAGGAGCAATATTGCGAGATGAATTTCCTGGTTACCTTCACTTCTCCTCCGTTGTAGTTACAGAGCGGGGTGCACAATCTTAGGGCACAGAAACTGCCTCTTTTTTTTTTTCATTAAATTCACACCTAATGTATCACTGTATTTAATGTCAGCTAATAAGCTGGAGCTGGTCTGAAGTAAAACACCCAGAACACGTGATGTGGATGTCAAGTCCTCAACACTAACTCTTCCACTCCACGTATTTGCATCAATTGTACTGTGCTGTTTACTGACGTAGATGAAGACTGTATTGGCTGAAGGGGAAATCACTCTTAGCTTGGCTTGGAAGCCTTTGCTATTGAAGTTTCCATTGTTCAAATCATTCAGCTCTTAAAATAATAGCAGGGCTCTACAGAAGAATTATTTGCAGCATCTTTACTGCAAGTGTCTATAAAAACATTTAGCCAAGAACACCTCTTTTAAATAAGCAACCAATAGGCAGGAATATATGTTATACTGCTTCATATTTAGCATTGTCTGCAATCAATTCTTGGGATCCAGAATCTGTGGCAAGCTCATGTTTCCCTCCATGGTGCTGAATGAGGTGAATGCTTCAGCAGTTTTTGAAACAGTTTATTGAAGAATTGTTTATGTACTGTAAACCCAGAGCCAAAACGACACCTAAATGCTGAAACACCGAGTTAGCTGTCTTGACAGTCTGCACAGAGTATGGGAGGGAGAGAAATTTGTGGATACCATTCCAGAAAGCTGGAACTCCAGCCGGCATGTTGTAAACAAATGTGCCAATGACAACCCATTAGGTGATGCTCAGGACAAGAATTCATATTAAATTCTACATTTCTCCAGGGTATATACATGTGTTTTCATCTTGGGAGTTGCATCTTCCAAAACTCTCTTGCAGAGAACTATCTAGGGCATTAGAAGTCAAAGCAAGCCCAAGTGACTCAAGTCCTTTTACTTTCTCTCTTACGTAACAAAGACAACGTTTATGCATTACCGTTACCACAGTGGTTTAAGTACTCATCAAGCTGTAGAAAACTCTGAATCAATTATTATGTCCCTGTAAGGAGTCTGAGTCTGCACTGCTCACCCTCTCATTGCTCTACCTGTGATGAGAGATGCCCATCTGGGCTGCTGGCAATATCCCAGTTAACCTCTTTTTCTTTAGGAAGTATCATTTGACAGGCTGGAACCTACAGTTTCTGTCTTTGCAGAGAATATCCTAACCTTTAAGCTTAATCCTTGCTTGCTGTCTTCATTTTCCTTATTTCTGTCCTAAAAAGCCCTTAATTCTTTTAGCTTACATATAACATCATTCATATTGCAGGCAGAGAGCTGAAGGAGTTAATATTCAGAAGTGTCATTAAAATAAAATATGCCAATAAAGCATTCTGAACTGTTCCTATCATTCTTTAGGGTTTCTTGCAGTCTGGAGGGCCAAATACATTTTCCTTCAGTTCTTTTCAATTCACTGAGTTTGGATGAATATGCCCTAGAGTGTGTAAGTGTGCATAATCAATGCTAATATTCACAAGAATTATGCATGTTTATGAAGGGGAAAATAGACTTCTATATTGTGATACTTCTTGGAACTGGGTCACTGAACATGAGAAGCATATCCTCTGGATTAATGACAAAAACAAGCACCAGTGGTGCTTTAACTGGAAGGGTAGGGTTAGGAGTGATCAAGATGTAATGCTAGCATTAAATAAAGTCATTGACTTTGTGAATTTATTGCACATCTATTATTCAGGTATGTTTTGGTATTTTATATATAACATTTAAATGAAAAAAAGTAGTAACGCTATTTGATGAATTACAGTTAAATGGTTTGTCATATTTTTGGCTTTTATCTCACATTTCCTGCCTTGAAGGGAATTGATTTTTAGTCTTTCATTTTAATATGTGTAGAACAAAAGAATCTCAAAAATCCATTGAAATTTAAGTGTGTATATTTGCAGCCTCTTTTTCTCTTTCCAGATTTTCAAGGCAGACTGGCATTTTTCTAAAGATGGCACAGAGCTCCTCAAAATGTTAGGTTAGAACTGCATTTCAGGCTTTCAGTGGCTGTGAAGAACTGGGATTCCAGAACAGCACAGCTGTGTTTACAGATGCCTCTAATATAGATGCAGTTGCACTGGCAGAAACTGATTTTCCTGGGATCATTTCTATTAACTGGAAGAGCTGTGCTGGTTTTACGAATGTGGTTTGGCCACTGAAGTTCTCTCTATAATAGGAGCACTTTTTAGGAATATTATACCAATTAATAGTTATATTATACCAATGCTGTATTGCTAAAGGACTACAGCATGTTTTGAAATCGTGCAGATTTTCAGAAATATTGACATATCTACTCATACAGTGATTTTAGGCCGTGCTGTTGCTGCCTTCCAGAAGATGACATCTGGGGTGCTAGCAGTCTTTCTGAACAACATGACAGTATGTTTATTGGATGCACCACCTAAATCTGAGCGCAACACAGAAAACATCATATGCATCTATTTATAAACATGTCTCTAAAAATTCTTAAACAGGTCAATAGTGCTGCTATGTTACTGAATTTTTAAGACTGATTCGTAATAATGAAACTATTATTGTTAGGTTGGAGCCAATCAGACAAAAAAAAAAAAAAGTAAAGCAACAAATAGCTCTGATCCAGGAACATTACAAGGTGGCTCTACAAGAAGCAGCACATGTGTAGATAGGCAGATAGAGGCTAGAAAAAAATAACAGTAACATTATTGGCACAGTGAAAGTTCTGATTTCAGGGGAGTTTATAGAACTATCTATGAGATAGACATTCTTAATGCATTCCTTAAGCACTTAATACAAATCTGCACATTTGAGACTATTACAGTAGAATCATTAGCAGCAAATGCTCCTAAGGAATAAAAAAGCCTTTCACCAGAAGTGCAGTGAAAGTTCCTGTGAAAGGAAAATTAATACAGTAGAATCCAAAAGGCAGTATGCTGAAAAGCAAATGTGTTTGCGGTCCAGCATTATCACAAGGGAGTGCTTTTCAGGATGTTTAGTGCACCAAAGCTGTATTAAAATTGGGTTCTAATAACTTTAAAAACAAAAGAGATTGCAATTGCTTTTAATGCAGGACTTGGTTAAAAAAAGAAAAAAAGTAAGGCTTTGTCTTGTTATCTCGATGTTTTCCATGAAAAACTGCTTTTGCCATTATTCCTCTTTCTCCTCATAAACATGAATAGGCAGGTGCTGTGCCAAAATGCAGGTCTACCAGAAAACCACGTAAGAGGCTTATTACATGTTTCAAGCAGACGCTGAGATTGTGCTGCATGAATTTTAAAACAAAGGGTCAGAATGTTTCTTACATATAAAACCAAAATAAAAAAAAACCCTAAGGCAGTGTTAACTTTGAAGCTGATTTTGAATAATTTGAGGAAGGAGAGGATACTGGTAACATGCCCTTCTACTGCATTTCTGTCTTCTTGCTGATACCAGAAAAAATAATGGCTGGACTTAATATCATTTTAAGAAACATCTTTAAAAACCTTTTAGTAAACTGATCAGCAACCATACTGAAAAATATAATTCAGTAAATAAACATGGATTCTCATTTAAGCTACAAAGTAAAATGAAACCTTCTTTTTAGAGGAGGACCAGCACGGTGGGTAGCAAACTGTTCTGAAAATCTGGTTGTAAATCACAACACTGTATACTAAGAGCCTTTAACAAGGTAAAATGGAGTCAGTTTAGATTGAAATCATAATCTCACTGAAGCTAATGAGAGTTTTATTCCTGATCCTTATTTAAGCACTTAGGACTGTACTGGGCTCTTGAAATTGTTTATCATCATGAGACCTTAATCCTGTGAAGTCTGGTGCAAACTCCATTAATGTCCAGTCCTACCAGCTGGATCTAGAGTCTGAAGAGCTTCTCTCATCACGTGTAAAGAACATACACATTGCTAGCTGTCATTTAAAGGCAGCAGTTCCTCAAAACCTAAGTCTGTATTGGATGAGTGGTGATAAGTTAGTAAAAAAACAGTTTCGGAAGCAAAGAAGGACAAGTCCTTTTCTTTTTGCAGCATTATGGCTGGTGGCTAATTTTAAAGGCTAAAATATATTTTTGTTTGCTTCTGTTGCAAAGCACATAATGGCACATATCCTCCAGATGATCTCTGGAGACTAAATCTAGAGAATGAGGAGATCAGGCAATTCTAAGAGATGAAATCTACATAGCTAAATCTTAATTGCTACAAATAGCAGCTTGTGGAGTGTCCAGGCTAGTGGGATGAATCTTCCTGATGCTTGAACAATTTGGTAACATATGCTGACACCCTCTCTGTGAGAGGCAGGAATGATGGTCACATGAATTCAGAAAGCAGACCAACTATTTAAAGGCATCTCCAGGGCTTACAGCATCAGCAGATGTGTGGGGATGTGGTTTAGTCCAAACCTCTAATTGTTACTAAGTATTGAGTAGTTCTGTAATTCTGTGGTTATATGTGGTTCCTGAAGGCATTCTACCATCAAGTCCAAAGCATTGAAGAGAGTATATGCAGCCAGGACAAGATGATCCAGCCTGGAATGCTCAAAAATCTCACCATGTACATGCCTGCCCTAGTTTCCATCATAGCCTGATCAAAGAATCTGGGCTGTGTAAATTTTCCAACAATAATACGCAAATTACTTTTACTTCATCTTTTATTTTGAAGGATACTTACCAGTTCCAAAACCTGTTATGTATTTTATAGATCTTGTTCATTTACAGCTCACCTTTGCTCTGTGTTAGATTCCTTGGAGAAAGCAAAACAAAGAGTTTGGGATCACAAAATCACAGAATGGTTGACATTGGAAGGGACCATTGGGGCTCATTCAGTCCAACCTTCCAAGCTTGAGGGACATTGTAATTATTTCTGTAGCAAGACACTGGATTCACTAATACATTTATGATTTCTCTGAAGGGTAATGCAGGAGGAAGAGAGCCATTATTAACCCAAGTCCCATAGCCGTTACAGTATTCAGGTCTATTATTTGTTGTAACAATGTTTATTTTACCAATTTAGTCCTCAGGGCTGTTGTCAAAACTGATTGGTGGTTCACACCCTTTACTCAACCTGTTGTAAAAAGTGTTTTGGGCTGTTTTTCTCCTGAAACTTTGTATTTCCTGGTTCCCTTCACACCACCTCAGTGCTTTCTTTCCCATCACAAAAAATGATGTTCTCAAAGCCAGTGAAAATCATTGAGGATGTACAATGGAGTGAAGGAGTGATGATACCGACTGTACTTTTTTCAAAGATACTCCCTTCCGTTGCAATCTAAATAAAATAACCGTGAATGGCGCATATAAAGCCTCTACATTATGTATAGACAGTTGAGATACAAAAAGGTTAAACCACTTGCTTGATGTTTTTTGGCAGGGTCAGGGTTGAAATTCTTTCATAGGTCAAAATATAAATGACACTCATTTTACTTCTTTTGAGTGAGAGGGTTTTTTTCCTACAGAATGGCTTGGGAATGACTTCCTGAGGTCACACGTACACACTCTAGAATGGCACTTTTGGCCAGACTTTAATCAAATTTCTACTCTAGATCTACACTGTGATCTGCACTCTATAGTTAAACTGTGACTGTGTCTTAGTGGAAACCTGTATTTTAGGTCTTCAGTAACTTTGATTTGGAAAAATACATCATCCTAAAAGTTTTTCTGAAGGCTTGTAAGCATGTATTTTTGCTACTTGAGACAAAGTCAAATAAGGTCTTTTAGGGACTTCACTTTGTCACATTTCTTGAACTATAAACATTTCTGTTTGTTTAAAATAAAAAAGCTGTTTGATATTACAAAGCTCCTGAAGGAACCTTTGAAACCAGGACACTTCGTTTCAGCACTTGTAGTGCTGTTTTAAAGTATTTTGTCTTAAAACATTAAGTGTTTTCCTCTAGTATCTAAGTCTGCTTCCAATATCTCACTTGTACCCACGTCTGAAAACAGCGTTCTTGTTTCATAAAGTGTGGATGGGAACTTTTTGCTCGGAACCAAGTCACTTCACCCTGATGTGATGTCTCTTGACTCCATGCCTCAGCTTTGCCTACCCCTCTTCTTCCAGGCAACTCACCTGTCCTTCAGAAAATTAAATTACCTGATATGTACTTCTAGATCTTCCCAGATGGGCAGCTGTGAGTCACTGTAGCTGGGTATGAATATTCCAAAAATTAAAGGGGTCTGATTAATCTGGACCGTGGCTCTTAAGCCGTGCACTGCGTCTCAGTCTGCTCCATCTTCTTGTGGTACTTTGAGATGGCAAATTGCTATTGCCAGCATCAGGCACGCTGCAGTGCATAGCTATAGCTATGCAGGTAATGAAACATCAGGTGGTTATCGGGGTTCTGTGGTATAGAGAGACATTTCGGAGCTCATTTGGTTGCCAAGTTAAATGCAGTTTTTATTATCATGTGGACTTTAGTTGAGATTCTAGTCAGGTTTCTACTAATCATAGTCTGAATGTTTCCAGTACCTTGGGATATAACTTTCTTTTTCTTCAATGAGAGTAAATTTCCATATTTTCATGTTTAATTGAGGCTCATAGGAATAGACTGTTTGCACTGACAAACCGATTGATTGCTGAATTGAGATGACTTACTGCTACTTGGCATGACAATCAGCTAGTTATCTTAATTTTATATTCAATCACAAACAAAAAATGAGAAAAAACATATGGTTTAGAAGAGAAAGGAATCAACACAAGGAAATTCAGACTGACTGGAGGAGATTTTGCCATTTTGCTGAATTAAACGTGAAGCATTCCCAGAAGAGATTAGTGTGAAATCCACCTGTATAAGAAGTTGTGAAGTTTGTCTGTCTGGTTGCATGGATAGGCCAGAACTGAACATGCAGCTTTAAATAAAATCTCCCTGTAGTCCAGAGAACCAGCAGTGTAAGCAGAAGTGTAAAGCAACACTACAGTTCACGTTAAAGTGCATATCAAAGTTAATTGAGGATTATTTCCGTGTTAACAAAGCTATTAAAAATAATTAAAAATTCTTAGTTCATTAATTGAAGTAAGTTTTTATATGGGCCTTGTTAGCAGCTTTCAACAGAAGTATATTAAATTGCAAAGTTATTTCTGGAAGCCTGTGTCCCCTTTAATTTGGAAAGATATGCTCTAAAATTGTTGTCAGCCCTTACTAGGAAATTACATACCTGTACGAATACTCATGACTCTTCACAGCTTTCTTTGACAAATACTCACTAATTTGCTCCTCCTTGCCCAACTGTTCAGGCAACAAGAATGCCTTAAAAAGTTAAAGCCCTAACCCAAGATACATGAGTTTCAGCTATGTCATTCCTGTCTCTAGTGCCAATACAAAATACAAAACTGGTTAAAAGGAGCAGTCCTCGAATTTGCTATGACGTTCACAGGCTCCATCTACCACTGTTTCTTGTGTCCATGTTGACTAGATCTGTGTCCCTCTTCTAAATGGTTTTTTGGTACTGGAAACACTTTTAATTGTGTTGGTGTTTATTAATGCAGCAATTGCAGTGCCTAATTTTATAATGTATGTCAGCGCAGATAATTATGTAATTAAACCATGTAACTGAAATGATGGCGTTGTTTAAGAATAGACCAGTTGTTTAAACAAGAAATTTTGCTGTGAAAGCCTCCCAGGACACCACAGGTGAATCCACCAGATGACTTCAAGAGATGTCCTCCCTCCTAGCATGGATCTGTTTTCACCAGAATAAACTCCAGCCAACTGCTTTTGAGCCAGCTGCTAAACATGGGTAGCTGGAAGTGATGCTCTTTGGATGTGGTCCCAGTGAAATGCAGATGTCCTCAGTTCCCTTCAGAGTCTTCTTACCCACACACACATGCCTTAGCCCCAGGAGGAAAGGATGCAGTTGTTCCTCCAACTAAATCTCTGTTTCCCACTTTCCCTCTCACAGATGCTAGTGGCAATTTGGCAGGTCGGGTGCCTTCCCCTGCACACCATTAAAACTTCTAGCTTAATTCACGGGTAAGACACATCTCCTTTCCTCAGGGTCCTATTTCTACATTTCAGTACAAAGCATCTTCAGCACATTGAGTCTTACATTACACATGGGTTGGTAAACTTGGTACAAACATTATATACACACATTAAACTTCTCTTGGTTTCTTAATTAGGACAAGTCACTTATGTGGTAATACACCACTCTGAGTTCATGGTTGCTTAGTGGTGACCAAATCCTAAAGTTTTCTTGGAGGAATACAGTCATACCATTTCATGTATATCTAAAGCCACAGGAGGGTACTGCTCAGCATCAGCTTCACAGTAATGGTACTGCACACGTAATTTTCATCTTATCTCTTCTGTTGTTCATTTGTGTAGAATAAGGTATGCCTTAACACTCCACTTGTTATTTAGGAAGTTACAGTTTCTAGTATTTGACTTTTTAGAATATAATGTCAATACATAGCATTTGTTTGTTTAAAAAAGAAAAGTAATACTTCAGATAACACTTGGCCTGAGAAAGGTACATTTTCTGAGTTACAATATTTGGTGGTTCTTAAAAAGCCAGCAAGAAAATTGTGGCTAAAGTCTAGAACAGCATTTTAAAGCATACCTAATGTCGTCTTCTTTTTTTTTTCTTTTTAAGTTGGAAAAAATACTGATCTGCAGCATAGGATTCTGAAAATGGGAGTTTATAATGGTAATAATTATATTTAAAGGTCCTATATGAATCTTGTTTTGAAGAAGCAATTATTTATCTATCAATTAGTTGTTGCAACAGTTAAATATGGTATATGACAAGGGAAGCCCAACAAATTAGTGGCCTTGTGTTAGGATTGCAAAATCCGTGCCACAAATTAGCCCCTATGGTGTATTGGTCTATCTGCTCATTTGTTTTTAAGATTGTTTTCCCCTAGAGTGTTTCTATATAGCAGGAAAGTGGTGTTTAATGGACCTGATGTTATTTTCACAGAGACATAAATTCTGCGTTTGTTGTAATGTACAGCCAAGGGTAGGGAGAATAATGACAGTTTCTGCTTCCTGTATCTACTACCCTGGGGTATCTTTGAAGTGTGAAAAATCGTAAAAAAGGGCACATCTTGTAAAACAACATGCAAGGAAACCCTATTTTCACTCTCAGAAAATTAAGTTGCTCATATAGAAAACTACCAGCAGGTTCAGTGCAATAAAACTGAATAAAAAAGAAAAATAATGCTAACAAAAGGTAAATGCTGGTATTCAGCAGTTTCTTTTGATGCGGTATACCTCTTTGTTACCTCTCAGTAGCAATAATGACATTTTCCCAAAGAAATCAAATCCATTTCCAAAGGCTGAATTTAACACATTCAGTATAAAAATTACATTGACATGTAGCCAAATTTATTAAAGACTTTTGAAAATGCTTCATTTGGCACACAAACTTCTAATAGGCACCCTATAGAAGTGGACTACCAGCGGGAAATTAGCTCTTGAGCTCTATCCAGCAGGCGGTTGTCAGTGTGAGATAAAAGAACTGCATTCTGGTTATCCAAGGGTGGAACTTTTCTTGCACAGGCGCAATAAATAGTTTTTACTAGCAATACAGAGGCTGCCAAATCAACCTATCTGAATAAAAAGCATGTTGTGCTTTACACATGGGAAAAGTGCTCCAGAACAGTTAATCCCTATGAAAACATTATCCCTGCATTATCGCCAATAGTACTTGCCTTCAGGCAGTTTTCAGTTATTTGTTTCTATTTTCTATACATGTACCCAATGTTCTTTATTTCCATGTGATTGTTCATCTCAGTCATTTTCTTTGCTCTCATCTATTCTGGGCTCATGCGCACGCATTTTACATATTGCCAGAACACTATGGGCTATATTTAAGTTTCCAGATTCATAGAAATATTCTTCTATGTATAATGCTGTGGAAGCAAGTATGCAGTCCTAAGAGGACGACTGATTTCTGTGGGATGGCCCATGTCACTGTGAAGTACACCAGTGGACAAGAACCTTTTCTCCTTCCTTTTTATGTAGATTAAAAGCCTGAAATAATACAAAAATTCCTTGGAAGTCTTGTATATGTGTGGTGTGAGTGAGTTCATGTAGCTTGCTGGCTGAAGAAGTCTCTCCCAGGTTTTATTGCAGCACATTGTTGTAGTAGCTGGGTCAAGGGACAGATGAAGGTGTGTTGCTATGCAGACAAGATGTCTGGGAGCCAAAAGAATAGCAAGGGGGAAAAAAAATGTCTTTTCAGGAAAAGCAATCCCTAGTTACTGTATAGATCATTTACCATATTACAAAAGAGAGTGGTAACAGTGCACAAGTCACATACATAGTGAAGTGGAAGCATCGTAGTGGAGGGTAAGAGTTTGGCCAAAGTGAGAATAGTTCTTTAGTATAATCCATGATGGACTGAAAATGCACTTTTGAAGTATTAAAGCTTACTTACTGTATTAGGGCCTTAATTCTTGCTGTCACTGGGTAAACTCACAGAATGCAATATAATGAGAAAGCAAGTTTTCTCCCCCAAGGAGTAAAGAGACCTCCTTCATGGAGTAGCCAGAAGATGCAACCTTGGCATCTCCAAATTCCTGCACAGTCCTGGCTGTCAGGCATGTAAGGTCTTGACGTATATCCCCATCTTTTTCTTAACCCGAATGTGCTTTTCTTCTCAGCTAGCTCATTTCCTTCTTTCCTAGGACACTGGCTAGGTGAGTGGTGAAGATAATGGGATGTCTGTACTTTTGTCCTTTTCTTCAGCTTTTGAATTTCCGCAATCCTGCCTTGTTGGGCAAGGGATGATGTGACTTCAACGTAATTAGAAGCTTGTTCTTAGTTGTGCTCATTCAGCTTATAATGAGGGCTTGGTTAATTTGTTGTAATATTTCTCTCTCTTTACCTTAAGAAAAGGGCAACATGACAAAGCCAGCCTGGTTCTTTATGCAAAGGAGGACCTTATAGATGAAAATACGAATCTACAAGCTCTAGCAAGATTCTGCATAGCAAAGCAAAATGAATGGGTGTAGCTGAGTGTTCATTATTCATTCTTAATGGAACCAAAAAACACTTTAAGAAATGGAACTATCCAGAATCTTTTACTTGAGCTAAAATGAAATGTCTTCAGAAAGATTTTTGAAATGCCTTGCTTTTAATCTTTGAATGTATGCATTTCTAATTTGCTGTGTCAGAAGTTTGGGTTCTTTTCCTTTGTCATTTTCTCATTTAATTTGGGGGGCTTGCACTGATACTGGTTATATGAATGGTGTGGTGTCAAACAGTACAGGTTTGAGGAGTGAAAGGAAATTAAAAAGAGGAAAAATTGAGGCTGCATAAGTGTAAACTTGGAAGATTTAAAATTATTTATATTTTTTTAAACCTAATTGGTTTAAAAATGAAGATAGATGGTGAAGAGAATGTTGGCAGTGGGGACATTATCTAGGCAATCCATTCCATGTTTAATGTTATACATCTGTAATAAAAGACATGGTTCTGAGAAGAACTGCACTGCAGTTTTTAAATGAGGTTATAAATTAACAGACTGAATAGCCAGTGGTCCTGTTCAAATCCATAGGAGATTTAACACCTTTTGTGGGACCAAGACTTGGGTTGCATTTTACCAGGTTCTTGGTTTATAACATATGATATACTCTGCAAAAGAATGACAGATGGCCTTACAACTATATTTTTTTGTGATGAGACTATGTTCACAAAAAATATTTGTCTTTTGTATGGAAATTCCTTCTCTCTTGGTAACTTCCACAGCAAATGTGTTACAAGCTCATCCTGAAATGACAAATATAATCTCTGGAAGTGCACAAGATGCTGGACTGGGCACTCCTGGGAACTCCCATTCAAACCATTGTGGGGTTTTTCAGTTCATTGGCCAAACAAATCAGATTACCACATCTGTTTAGCCAGATGGTCTTTCTAGTGTCATGAGGCAAGTACAGTTGAAATACTATCTACAACTAGCACAAGGATTGTATTGACAACTTACTGCAGAAAAAGGAGCTATATTATAGAAAACCACTGTTGATAGCATTTGATGGTAATTTCCTATGCTAATAGGCAAATGAACTGAGCACCATGTTGTCCTGGGTTAAACACATGTCCAGCAATGGTTGGGGTATGTAAGTATTAGGTAGCAGCTCAAGAACACTGAGTAGTGCTCTGGTTGGTTCCTGGATTGTAAATTAGGAACATTAATGTTCTCTCAGTCTTGGCCTGACCTGCTTGATAGTATCAGATCTTTTTATTTCTTTCCTCATTTTTCCAGTAGCTCTCAGCAAAATAGTACTGTGTGTATTTTGGGTTCATGAGACTACTACTTTCTTCTGCTGGATTCTCTGTACATACATTAGTACTGTTAGGTCTATACTACATAATTAAAAAAGACGACGAAAGAAATTATCACAACTGCTGTGCTTCCAGCTAAAAGAAACTACCCAAGGTCTTTTTCCAACTTATCATTCAGTTGATTATGGCCCTCTAAGGAATCTTCTCCCAAATGCTGATCCAGCAGTAGTTAAATCCTAAAAAATTACAGTGACTGGCTATTACGATGGAGTCAGTTGAAAGTTCAAATGTTGTATGACACTTTGTATATTAAATAAAGTGGATTTTGTCCCCATAGACCTTGAAAATTCCATTATTATAGGAGAAACATATGGAACTATATTATTACTGAAGTAACAGTAAAGGCATCTCCAGTTCAAATGGGCAAGTCATTGTTACAAGATAGATGTATGAGAGAGATGGCAGAAACTGTTCTTTGAAGGAGCCTATCTACATGTATCTGAAAGGTGCCAGTGAGCTGTTAGAAGGCTGGAATTGGGAAGAGGAACCCAGGCACTGGTGAGAGGTATTTGAAAGAAAAACAATTTTACAAGATCTTATAGAGACTTCATAGTGTTGCTTGGAATCTATAAGGATGTTTTATATCAGAATCTTAATTTTTTTCTGAGCAGATAGCAAAAATCAAAGAGGTAATTTCTCTTCACACACTTCTTTTTTTAATTGTTGTTAAAATCAAGAATCCACTGTGGTCTTTAGCAAGATTTTCATCTGCTTTGGTGGAAGCAAGATCAAGTCCTGTGGACTTAGATGGACAAAGGGAAAATATAAGCTGAAATGCATGAAGAAAAAATGTGCTTTTAGGCATGTGTAAGCTCTTTCTTTGCTTAGCTTAGCTTTCTTTGCTTTGCTTCCCCCCCATTCATGGTGTGGGGGAAAGATTGTTTCTGACTTTTTATTAGTTTTATGATAATTATAATAATTACTTTAAAAGTCACAAGCCAGGAAATTCTAAATGAGACAGTGTAATTATAATATATAACTGTAATAATGCTTCCTTCCATTCCTCACTTGGGTATTGTGAGGCTTAATTAGTTAATGTTTGTACAGCAGTAAAATGCAAAACACCATAAAAATATTAAGCATTTTTCCTGTTTCGGTTCTTCAGTGTAACTGATTATCCTTCACAAGGTTCATAAAGGGGATAATTTGAAAAGATCTATATAAACCAAACTGTGTTTTATGTCTATCCTATTGGTAGTTGGAGTGGCAAATCAGCGTTTAATTGCATCAGTATTTCTCATGAACATGCTGACACTGTGACAATAGATTTGGGCTAGAAATATTTGTTGATTATCATATTTCTGGGCCTTGCAACAGAATAGAAGTGTTCTCATGGGAGCCAGAGACACAGCTGATGGAAATTAGTAGAGAATGAGTGACACAAGCTGACAAACTATCGTATTTAAAAGGGAGAAAAAATCACAAATAAATTGTGTTCAGTTGGAATAAATAAAACCTTCTGTCAGATACTCAAAATAGGAAAATCTCTTCCTTTCTGCTTCATAGAGTTCAGTGAAGAAAAAAGCCTTGTGCAGTGCGTAAATCTGCAATGTATAAACAACAAATAGTTAGAGCTCAGGGAATGAGGCACTGTAGACTACAAATTGATATTTTTAATTATCTTTAAGTCAAAGGAGTCCCTAGCAAGGCCTATGTATCAAAATAACTGCTTTCCAGACTGTAAGGGTCAGCCAGGGTTAGAGGTGGAAATGGATTTAAATTAATTTTCAGGAGGTTATTAGCACCCTTGTGGAGAGCACTCAGTCCTGTGAGTTAAAATTCAGGACATTGTCCACTAGATTATTGCTTATTTAGTCACCCTTATCTCTGCCATTGAGCTTCAGCAGAGGTGCAAGGGCTGGGATTAATTTTACCAGCTGAAGGCTAGTTGGTAATTTAGACTGCACTAGAGTCAATGGAAAGAAAGACATTTCCATTCACTTTGTCTGCCTTATACAAAACCGCTTTTGTTTCTTTAATAGCTAACGTACTGAAGTAGAGATCTCAAAGGAATTAATCTGATCTTAAACATTTGGTTTTGGAAGAAATGAATGATGCTATGGAAATTATGTTCTCCATTCTTTATAAAGGGATTCTCAAGTTTCACAGTTGTCTTTTAGATTTGGACACTTTAGGTGCCTAAGATAAATTGCATCCTACATGTGCAAAGTATTAAGCGTTAAGCCTAATGATGAGCATGGGCATAACCCTTCCGCATGCTACACACCAGCAAAGCAGAAGATGCTTAAGCACCTGTAGAAAGGGACAATGCTGATCATTGACTGGGGTCATTCTCAAGTGTATTTGTTTCAGTTTGAAGACCATTCTTGCTGATGGTACCATAGAGTTAAGAAGCATCTGCTGTAATCCACACATTTCTGTGAGCATATGGACCTGACAAATACAGATTAAGCCAGGTTTGGGTTTTTTTTTTTTTGTTTGTTTTTTTTTTGTTTTTTTTTTTTTGGCAAAGGTTGAGTGCTAGGCAGTTGGCTTTAGATTGATTTTCATGGACACTTGGATCAGTGCTTTTAAAAATAAGTTTTAACAAAAAAAACTGAAATAATATGAAATACCAGTTCTATAAAAGCAGCAAAAGTTTTGCAGTTGACTTTCATGAATCTATTCTTTCACCCATTAAATGAAATGGAGTGTGGTCTGCTTTACTGGTAATCATATGATGGATAAATGCTAGAGTAATCAATACATAAAACCAATCATAATTAAATATTGACTCTTGCTTTTTTGACCTCAGCCTCTTTATTATATGGGTTGTGTCAGGCTGGTTGGCTTTGTATTCGAGAATGTATTTTGTTTGGAAAGAATTTTTCTAATCTAATATTGCCACTTACTCTGCTTCCAGCTGGTTTATAAACATCCGCTTTCAGCAGGCAAGAGCTTTCCACTTTTGTAACTGCGAGAATTTCCATTATTGCATTTACATGTGTCTCAGCCGCTGCTAAGCAACAGGGCTAAGTTACCTGCTAAAGCTCTGATTTAAATCCCAGGTCTGTAAAAAGGATGGGTAGAAATATAGATATGTAATATACTTAAAATAACAAGTGAGTAATGTGGTTTTGGAAATACGTAGAAATGTGGAGGTATAAGAGGAATGTAATTCCATTCTAGAAACATGTAAATAAGGGTAGTATAATGAGTTAGAGAAAATTTAGTCAATCAGTGGTTATATTTAGGTGATTTGTTCTTGAAAATAAACTATTGTCAGATTGGTTTTGCTTTGCCAAATCTTACCATGAATTGTTAGGTCTAGATAATGGGGAAGGAAGGAGTAGGGAGAACATCAAGAAGAAAATCTGAATGCATATAGTATTCCTAAATAGACCAACTGTATAGTGGCTTTGCTGCTTCTTTTAAAGACAGATTTATTTGTATTTGGAAAATAAATGGGTCAGGCTCAAGTGCTTTTCAAAGACTTGATTGACTTTCTTTTCTATTAGCGTTTTTGGTTTCATGCCTTTGGCTTGACAGGATAAGACTATTTCTAAGAAATGGTTTGGATGTTAGAAATACTGTTGCAATTAATAGCGTTAGCATTTAAGTCTATAAGAGTGCATGATGAGTGGTGTGAAGATAGTCTTTACCCTGCAGACCGTATAGTCTGCATTTAAGGAGGAGCTGGTAGCTGGGGAAAAACGGGCCATGAGAATAAATGTGAATAGTGAAACAATACCAAGAGCCCTGGAAGTCACAGCCCAAATGACAGCTGACAATTGTCAAGCCTTAGGTAGCCAAAGACATTTCAAGAAGACATTTTGAATAGGCTGAAATACCTGCAGTGGATGGGCACTGGAAGAATGGGTAATGCTGGTTGCTCCAAAACTGTAGATAGTTACGGGCAATGTCACTGCTTGAAGTGAAGAGCTGGTCTACATTTATGCCTTGGTACAGTGAAGAAAAGTACCACGAAGGCTGAAGGTTGAAGTGATAGGACAGGTAAATGAATTTTGCGGCAGTGTTGGCATGGTGTTAAGAGTGAGAAATAAATTCTTGTAGAATGAGCAAGTTCAAACTGTTTGGACAGAGAAAATACCAGATTTTTGCCATGTACAACAGAAGCAGAATTTCTTTATTCTCCTCTGAAGTTTGTTCATGTTTTTCCCTTCTTTTGAAGGCAATTTATAATTCTTTAAGGCATTCCCTGCTTTGTAATAATACTACAAGCCAATAACCCATTTAACTGTCATTATTAAATCATTTAAGAGAAGATGCCTACAAAATGGTTACTATGTCTTGCACTTCAAGACACAGTCTGGTGAGAATGTTACGTCATGAAATATCATTTTAAACACGCAGTTTATGCAATAAATTCCTAATGCTTTCCTTAGTTTCCCTGGTTGGCTTGGAAATGATGTGTATACATGTAATCCCTTAACACAGAAGTCATGAGAAACAAAACATTTTCACATGTTTATTGTTTTACTAACAAAACTATTGAAATGAGGCAACAAAACTGTTGTGACATTTGGGGCAAAATACTTAGGCTGTGAAAAACAATGAAACAAAATACTACACAGAAAAAATGACACACATTTATTGCTGTGGAAAACAAGGATAGAACAACTGAATTTGTGCCGTAGTTTAAAAGATTTAGGACTAGTTTATGGAATAAACTTGCACTGTATTTTTTAGAAAGAAAAATTGGCAAGTGACATGGAAAAAGTGACATACAAGAAATTAGATTAAATCAATGGTTCAGTCTAACTGAACGTAGAATTTTTTTCTTCAGCACTTAGGAACCTATGTCCAGTTTAGCTGTATTTCCCCTGTCAGCATTGCTTGTATGAAGTCTGCATTTAAGCATTGGGGTTTGTATATTCACAATCTGCTGGGAAAGAGTCAACACCATGTATTCCTTCCCTACCTCTTAGAGATCTCTGAAGGGGTAGTTGGGTATGTGTATGAAGATAACCTGGTTGATACTGTTTACTTGACTTTCCAAAGAATTTGACAAAGCCCTTCACCAAATGAGATATTAGTGTCTCCTAGATTTTTTCAAGTTACAGGAAAGAGATGGGCTCTTCCCCAGGATCACCCAGAACAAGGATCTCATTTACTCTCTCTGATTTGACCCTATGTGAAACCTATTACTGTCAGCTGAATACAGAGGACCTTCAGGAAACAAGTACCCCTTGGATAACCCCACCCTTTGCAACTGCTTCCTTTAATATCCATGCTGGGGCTTTAACTGAATTTTCTGGATTCCTGTGTCTCACAATGCTTTATTGTTTTTGTTAAATATAATACAATAATGCTGTTTTAAGGGGCACTGTACTCTTAGCCTTAACTGTCTTTTCTTCTGGGATATATTAAAGCTGTGGGGAGAAGCAATGGTTATCTCATTTGAAAATCTTACTGCTGTTCTCAGAGCAGTAATTGATATCTCACAGAGTATGGCTACCTTTTTCTTTTCTCATGTGTATTATGATTTATAAAGGGGGATCTTATTACCTCTTGAATAGCAGTGCCTGAAGGTGCCAACCTGAAGTGCTTGGAATAAAGAGATTGTGTCATTGGCACCAGTGGAGAAAAGCCATGGGAAGAAAAATAAACCTCTAAATAATTTGATTACTTCTCATGCCAGCAGTTCCATTAAAGCTCTCACCTGGGCTCATGTGTTTTAACTTAACTGAAAGAATTTGAGCTAATGTACCCAGGGAGAAGTTGAAATGGAAGATAAGACTAAAAATAAATGGCATCATGGGTCACAAATAAAAGACTTGTAAGTAAAACAAAAATGAAGCAGCCAAAAAAGATGTGTAGATGTGGTGCTTAGAGACACAGTTTAGTCGTGGTGTTAGGTTTACAGTTGGACTCCATGATCTTAAGGGTCTTTTCCAAACTAAATGATTTTATGATTCTATAAAAAACACATCTGGATGACATTGGTCAAGGCAACCCCATCGTTCTTTTCAGTAGCCCTGTTGAGAATGGAGGAACTGTGTCCCTGGGTTAACTAACCAAGAGCCCCTTAATCCCACTGATTCTGGATCATCTGCTCTGGCAGCAGGGAATTGTGTTCGGCGGTGATTGTGCTGGCAGCTGCGCTCACAGTGACCCCAGCTGTGATTCCCTGGGGGACAGGGATTATGTTATCACTCCTGAACCAGCAGCTTTTGAAGCTGGGACTTTAGGGCATATCCAGAAAAAGCGGGTAGTCTTTATTCCTGTCCTTTTCAAACCATCACCCAAAAGTGTCCTTGCAAATTGCTGTGTTGAAAGTGTAAGGAACAGTGCTGGAAGCTGGCTCTTTCACTTACAGGTAAAATAGGGCCAGTCTGCTGCTAAAATAGCCTACTGGTAAAATAGGAACAGTATACTAATAGAGGGACAGTTCTGGTAATGGACAGATAGAAGGAAAAAAAGAGTCCAAAAGCTGTGATGGTTTCAGTCATCTGTCAAAACAATCTTTAATTCCTCTGGAGAACCCGCCATCACTAAATTAAGAAGAAACAAATCACTGACTGGCCTTGTAAGGCAATTTTCAAACTCCTTAAGGACATACCTTCATCTCATTGTCTTAATCTTTAAAGGACATCTTACTTTTGTATATTTCTTTTGGAGAAAGAAGGCTTACTGATGTCAGTGATCCATCTGATGTTGTGCAACCAAGAACATGTGGTTTTTATTTTCCCCTCTGTTGCTAACGGAGGGCTCAACATGTGGTTTGTGTAATCAATAGACTGTGAGCAGTGGCTGTTCTGCATGGCAAGCCTTAGTTTGTACAAGTCAGGGTCCTATTTATTAGAGTGTGTTTGCTTGGGTTTGATCTCATTTTATCTGTGCCAACATGAGAGAAGGTCATACTTTATCTACCTTGGCCAAGGAAGAGGGACCTGGGATAGATGATGTGGTGCCATGTCTTAAGCTTCCCTATGTCACAGTCTGGCTTCAGAAGTGAAATCCATGTGTAAATGAGCTACATGAAGGAGACAAAGCACTTCCCAAGCAAGAGCTGTTAATTGCTTTTGAGTGGTACGATTTGGAAAAAGCAGCATCAACAGTCTGCATGGAAGTACAATTGGGGGGAGTTTGTGCACATGGCATGTGCACAAGAGATCCTGGGTGTAGCAGCCTAATATAAATGTTAAAGAAACAATTGACCTAACTAGACAGATTCAACAGGAAATAAGTTTTTTTTTTTCTTCACACAAGGTGTGTGTCCAGGTGACTGCTCAATGGGTCAAGCAAGCTGAGACACTTGTACGTATTTTCAGGGGAGAGCTGATTCTCTGATGAGAAATGTCCAGGAGGGGGAGTTAGGTTAAATCCTGCTCTCAGGAAACATTGCACCCCATGACCTGGGCTGAAGACATTTGTGTCCCTCAGTTCTTGATTCCCAGAATGTAGAACCCTTCCTGGAGCAGGTCACCAAGTCAAATTCAAGCCTTTCCACAAAAGTAATGTTTCTGCCTACTTTATAGCCCCCAGCGTAGTGCCTCAGACTATTCTGGGGTTTAAGGGGTAATCTTACCTCTACTTGAGAGTATTTAAACTTAGTTTTCCAAACTCCCATTAAGGTTCCCTTGACATTTGACTGTCATATCTGTCTGGACAATATTTGCTGTCTCTTCTCTTAAGGAAATAAAGATGAGGTGATTGAGTTGTGTGCATGTTTGTATCTGTCATTCTAATTTCCCCTAATGAGTTTTAAATCTATGTCCATGATTCATATGATTTGATCGAGGGATAAAAGTCTCAAGAGAAAAAAAAATCCTACAAGTTTTATATAACAAATATCCATTATGAGGCCATAATACCCTTACAAAGACACCAACATGGACTGAAACAGTCTTAGAGGATTCACCTGGGCACTTGATAGTGAGATATAATGATGAGTCTGCTGTTCAAGAGGTTATCTGTCTCCCATTTAACAAGTTTAATAGCTTGTTCAATATTGTACTTAATAATGAAACTCAGTTATTAAAGAGCTCAATAAAGTATTTTATATTAACCAGTTAAGATTATGAAGCTATGGAAGCAATCAAGTTCTTGTTTATCTCCCATTCTCTTAATAATTTAAAATAAGATAAAATGTATTACATTATTTTTTATCGTATCATTTTGAATTCAAATTTATTGCTTAAAACCAAGTAGATTGTAATTAACAGCCTTGCATACAGATCTTGATAAATCTCCATGTCTATTATAAATATATAAATCGGGGCTTCAGGTATGCACTACAGATTATTTTCATGGCTTTTTAGTTGTCATACATCCCTTAGCAGTCCAGTGATGTGGTGTAGTGATTGTGTGTGGAAGAGGACACACAATTATTCATTCATAACTGTAGTAGTCCTGTTAGTAACAGAATTTGCTCAAATGCCCCACATTTTAGAAGCATTATTTGACTGACATTTATCTGGGGTTCTTGCCTGATTTTCAAGGAATGGCCAGTTCAGTGCCTCACACAACATCATGTATGTTCATTCTTCCAGTCATGAATCAACAGGTGAAATCTTGTGAATTCCCTCCCAAGTGTTCTCCATCAGTGATATTTTGAGCAGCATGACCCAGTTCACTACCTGATGAACTGTATAGCTTGTATTATTTATAAAAGCAATATAGCTAGGGCTTAAATAGAAATAATATTTGACGGGAATATCATGTAATCATTAGAAACCATGAGCTTGCTAAATGAGTTTTGATTGCGTGATAGCTGAGTTTAATAGGTGCTTCACTGCAACACATCTGTCCTTTAGTAGAGACTAATCCTTATCCCTTGCACTGCCAGACATCAAGTCTGTTAGTCCCCATGTAAACTCAAGTGTTTGAAAGATTTCTCCAAAGGAGACTGACCCATTTTCTGCATCATTTGTCCATCCCTGTCACGTCATAAATGTATTTCCCTTCATGTAAAACTACCCAAATGATCTTTTCTCAGGTTAGATCATTAAAATAATCTTCTTTCTTTCTGATCTGGGATGATCAGTTTTGAATGAGGTTTGGGGGTAGGGCTTTCCATTTGCCTGCTGTTATCATCTAGTGGTGATTGCATTGAAATTAAAAGTCTCTAGAGCTAAGCTGTTAATGCCATAAGTGATTGATTTATTATCACTCGTTGGAAATGAGTTTGTCATGGAGGGGAGCTCGAGCAATCAGAAATCTCTCCGTTGCAGGCCAAAGGGGACAGGTTCTCAGTTAAAAAAATAAGCAATAAATAAGAAGCTAAGTGTGGCTGTCACAGTTGGTAGACTGGTAATTGCAGGGAGCACTCAAAAGGCTGGGGCTCTCTATGTGCCTTTGCAACTCCCTCACAGGCAGGGGAAGGAGCAGGAGGGTCCTGTGGGTGTGCTTAGTGCCGGGTGTTGGAGGCAATGTCTCAGCTGCTTGCATGGGGTATTTGCCAGTGAGGGTGATGCACTAAAGGGTGATGCCCCTCTCTGTGCCCTTGTCCTTTTGGGCAGCTGAAACATGAGGGAGGAATGATGCCAAGTCTCGGTGCTGCTGGGAGAACTGCTCTCGTTTGGGACAACTGAAGCTGCTCCAAGTGGTCACACAGGAGCAGAGTTCCCAGCTGCTCCTTGTGGGAAGGGGTTCCTCCCTCCCGGTTCCCTCAGCTTTCTTCTAGTTGGCTGTGCAGGACAGTGTAATATCCCTTTAACATCCAAAATGTCTTTAACAAAGGCTGTTGTTTCAAATCAGGTTGGGCTGAGGATGTTTGAGGAAGATAAATCCATTTCAGTAAAAACCCTTCCAACATGGAAGAGCTCTTGACTACAGAGCTTCCCTCTGCTCAGAGCCTGGATACCCTGGGGACCATGATTTGCAGAATGAGCTGTATAATCTAGGTCTACATCAGCAACACAGCTCAGAACTGGGCTGCCAATTGTAGCACCTTTCAAAATGAAGAGCTTTTAAAATGCAAAGTGCAAGAAATTGCTGTACAGGAGGCTCTAGATTACAGTACGGGTGAAGAAGTAGTTTCACTTCATGCTGAAAAAGCCTTTGGGATACAATCCCATTTCATCCAACCTGTTTGCAAATTAATTATGCTAAACAGGTTCTTGTAATTACATTGCTGGAAGGAAGAGCAGCAGAACACGTAAATTCCATGGGAGAGAAAGCAAAGATTTCCACTGCCAATTACGGAGCTAAATTCAACAGAGTCAGCTGTAGCATCATGGGGCAGAATGTGATTATTTTAAATGAAGTGTAGAGAAACTCCTGAATCCCTCATTTTTGTTTTCATCGATGTCCCGCAGCGCTCGATTGTATCACATTGGACATGACATTTTCCAAAGTATTAAGACTTTCCATTATGCAGCTTTTGTAACACAACAGCCTGTAGCAACTTAAAGCACTTGATTCTTGCTTGGGAAGGATGAAGGATACTGTTTGACCTACACCATAGTGGAGGCCTGTACAGTGTGCGGAAGTTTCTTCTTCCTCCAGGTTTCCGAGAAAGCCAAGCAAAAAGTGTCAGGTACCCCGTGTGTAGTATACGCCACCCCCATCTAGTGGTTGCCTTGTAGCCTGATGGATAGCTGGCTGGAAAGTATTGGGCAGAATTACCCTGGAAATTAGGAAAAGCCTCAACTGGGGCTGTTCTACCTCAGGACATTTCTGTATCGTTTAGTCATTCAATTAGGGACAATATTCAAAGAAAACAATAATTCTGTTGATAATTCTGTCCCTGTGTAACAGCGGGAGAGGCCATTTGAATGGAGTACAGAATCTGCACAATCCTAAAATGCAGTGTGGAAGAGCATTGGTTTTTATGAGAAATCGCTAAATGTGAAATAGTCAGAATGTGACTCTTGCGTGTCACTTGCACGCTTCCAAAAGCAAGTGGAGGAGTTTTAAAAGGAAAATACCCATTTGCATTTCTCCCTTTTTAGCATATTTCTTATGCTGAGCAGATAGAACAACGCTAGTCGTTGTGAAGAAAGATGACTTAAACCCATCTTTTTTAACTGTTAAGCTATTATTTTTATGCACATATTTGATTTGTCATTTTTGCAAACAAATATCTTCAGATAATTGAACTCATAAAAATGTTGTGCTTTATGTAATAGCATCGAGTGGATTGTTCAAGGCAGAATCCAAAATATCCATCCAAAACATCCATCCAAAACGTTCATAAAATTCTCGAAGAGTCACTCTGGTTACAAAATACTGTGTTCAACTGACTCACTTAACCTGTGCCGTGTTGGAGTCCAAGATACATTAGCCACCTCCAGCAACCACCTCCTAATAGGAGTATTCAGCACACCTATTCCAGGCATCCAAGAGAGACAAGTCTCCTGTTGCAGATGATTCCTTTTCTTCAGTCACTGTTAAGGGAACCTTGATAAATAGTTTAGATGGAATACCTGGGTGTGGGACAGATAAAGTGAGGTAAATCTCTTAATAAAAAAAACTAAAGGCACAGCTATTAGAGGAAAAGAAGAAATCACCATTTGATCTTATTAATCAAAGACGAATCTTTAAACTTAGCCTTTTTTTTGTTGTTGTTGTTAAATATAGAAATCAGAGCTCCCTGCTCTGATCAGCAATTGGAAGGATCTGTCTTGCAAACTGTAAAATCATCTTTTCTTTCATTTCCTGGTCTGAATGTTAGATATTTCACATGGGCTTTGGAAATTCAGGCGTTTCTCTTATTGTAAAGAAAAGGTTTTGAAAAGTCAGCAGTAATGAGCTCTGTTTCTTATTCATCATTTCTGGGTGGACCCTTTGTTCCGATTATGTGAATTGCACCTTCAGGCTCTCCCCACACCTTACTCTGCAGTTGGTACGTTGCTGTGGCTTTTCAGAGGAACCCAGGGCTGAGGGACAGCACGAATTAGAGAGACATGGCCACATGGGCTGTTCTTGCGCTCTGTGGTGTCTGCTCTGACCCACTTCAGAGACAGTAGTGGGGCCAACAGTGTACATAATAAACTCTTTGCTGGACCAGGATGACTTTTAGTGGGGAAACAAAACAGCCACAGT
>JANHGB010043985.1:0-21499 GCA_026283785.1 Coracopsis vasa
GGAGGCCTCGCGGTGTTGCCAGCGCCGTGGGGCCGCGGTGATAGGCGCAGCTGAGCTGCAGCGCTGGTGTGTTTCTCGCAGGAGGGACAGGAGAACGTGGAGATCCTGCCGTCCGGAGAGCGGCAGCAGGCGAACCAGAAGAGGATCACTACCCCCTACATGACCAAGTATGAGCGAGCCAGAGTGCTGGGCACGCGTGCCCTCCAGATAGCGTGAGTATTTCCTTCTATATCCTGGGCATCGCCACATCCTGAGCATCCTCTTTCCTTAAAACTTCCAGGTCTCATATGGTTCCTTATATGAGCTTGCAGATCACCATCTTGATCACTACTGGAGCTCCTAGTTGCACTTGAAGGCTGTATCTTTTCTTGGCTGAGAGTGTGGTACTTGTGCCTAGAGACAGGGGTGTTCACCAGGTGCAATGAACTGTCCTAGGTCATAGGCAAAATGAGTAGGGAATGTGACAAGCAGATCCTGGTTTTTGGCTTTCCTGAGGGAGCCAGTGTGAGCTGGAAAGCTCAGAACTGGTTTGCAACAGCCAGTGTTGGAGGAAGGGATGCTCCAGAACATCTTCAGTTGGCACCATGGAGCCATAGGAATTGGGAATGAAATAAGCAACCTGAAACCTGTTTGAGTGCAGTTGCGTTGTGACAAGCTGTGTTTTTTTTAAGTATTTGAATTGGTAAGGTCTCATTTATAATAGGTAACATTTAAATCCTAGTCTAAGTGTTGCTAAGACTGGCTACTCTCAACTTCATCCATTTACCTGCCTAGACTTACATTAATAATGCATATAAAAAAGTTTTGGTTTTTGAAAAACCAGCTTATGAGCAGGATTATTAGCAGCAAGGTTTGTCTGAAAGCACATCTCTGAGTTTCATCTTGATTATATCCACCCTCAAAATGATGCTCCTCCTCTACATTGTTTAGAAGCTCATAGGTGGTGATCAGATCTTTCCTTTGCTAAGCTGTTCTTTGCACAGTGTGCACTCTGTAAAGCTATTTCATGCACATTCTTTCAACTGGTGGAAGGCCAGAAAAATGGGGGAGATGGGATGGGCCCGTGTCGTGTCTTTAATCCAGAACACTTTGGCCCCTGCTTCTGCTTCACCTACATATTCTGCCTTCAGTGCTGAACTTTGGCCAGCAGCAGCCCCCAGTGGCCTTACCCACACATAACGTGAACTTTGCTGCTGCTGTCTCATGGGCGTATGTGGTCACCCATGTTTGCTTGGTTGTTACCACCCTCTGCAAAATGCTTAATCTTTGCTTCCTAAAAGTAGAGTTCATCATAAATTCAGCTCCTCATTTCCCCTCAAACAAAGCCTTAGCTGTCCCTCTTCCCCCTCTGTGTGTTGATGATTGTTGATGTTCTAACTAATGATTACTGATGTTGTGTCCCAGGATGTGTGCCCCTGTGATGGTGGAGTTGGAAGGAGAGACAGACCCCTTGCTGATTGCCATGAAAGAACTCAAGTAAGTCCCAGACTTTGGTGGTGAGTGTATTGATTCCATGAAACCAGTGGTCTTCTCCTCATCCCAGCATTTACCAGCTTATTCCAAGACAGCATGGATTTTGATAACAGTGCTGCTATTGATACACTTTGTTTTCGATAACAGTGAGCACTACAGTTGCCTTCCCCTTTTTCACCTTGGGACTTTCCTGCAGCTGCTGTTTCCCATCCTAGTTGCTCATGCAAAGCACTGATGATATGAGTGCTTTCACCTCTTTTACTTTGGAATCCAAGTGTTCTTTATTTGTCTGATGAGAACCCAAGGTCCTCATCTTCCTGGAATCAGTTTAATTCCCTGAAAGGAACTGATCTGAAGCAGTCAGCTGAACAGACCTGTGTTCAAATGAAGTACTGGCAAAATATGAAATAAGGGTCGGGCTGATGGTGTGGAGACCCTCTTAAGAATGTTCTTTTCCCACACTTTTGTACATTTGGGTTGTTGTGGGGAGACACATCCCCTGCTTACAGAAAGATAAATAAATCCCTTCTGATTGTAGCAGAGGCAGCTTTTGGATCATCACTTACAGGCCCACTGTTCCACAGCAGAGCTCCTAAGTGGCCTGCAGTTGTCCTGCATAGTCGGTGACCTAGATCACATGCAAGGATCCTTCAAGCAGAGCAACTGGGCTCTGTTTACTGATCAGGTCCCTGTTCTTGAACTGAGCTGTCCCTGTGCTCCCCCAGTGTCTCAGTGCATTGCAGTTGCTCTTGCAGATTTTACATCTATTACAGCCCCCTTTATCATTGCCAAAAACTCCTCAGGTCATGTTCCTGATCTCTAAGCTCAGCCAGAGTTGTTTATGGTCACTGTCTGATCGTGAGCTCTAGCAGTGAGTCAGGGTATGACAAAAGTATAGTGGCATCCTATTATGTGCCAAAATTCCGTTGTAATTCTCGGCATGAGGGAACTACTTTGCTACTGGAAAAACAACGGCCCTGAATGTGATCACTAAAGAAACTGTATCACTTTTCAAGTCTGATATGGTTGAAACCTGATGCCCTGCTTAGATTCCAGACTGTCTGATTGCATTCTGCTGACTTAAGTCTATTTCCCTTAAGTTTAATTCTGTTCTGCTTTTTCTTGCTTTCTAATTGGAAGCACTGTTAGCAGATGCTGTGCTCCACCTCAGCTGTACCAGCTTTTGGTACCTTAGTAGTCCCTAGTCCATGAATCCTGCTTAAAATGTAACTGGTGCTCTCAGGGTGCAAAATAGTCTGTGAATACCAGTTTGTTGTGAAGGTTCTCACAGTTCTGCCACTTTTGTAGTATCTTGTGGCGAAAAATCTTTCATCAAACAAAAAGTGGATTTGGTCAAGTCCCTTTATGATTTCCCCCCACCCCATATCTGTATTAGATGCTTGGTGCTGCCTCATAGTGGGTTCAGATCACAGGGCTGAACTCCTGCATTAGCAATAGGGGGCTGACCTTCTGTAGGTCTTTGGTTGTTTTGAGTCTAAGAGTGCTCAGTGCTTTGCACTTACGAAAGAGAGAAGGTTGCTGGGACTTCCCTCTGTTGTGTAATGCCAAATCACTGTTGCTACACAGATCTCTCAGTTAAACCTCATGAGTTTACTGAAGCCACCAAGCACCCCAGTTCCCATTGCCTGCTCAACTGGTACGGTGCAAATGCTCTGGCATTTCTGTTCACATCTCTGTCCTCCCTTCAGAGCCCGCAAGATCCCCATAATCATCCGTCGTTACCTACCAGACGGGAGCTACGAAGACTGGGGTGTGGATGAGTTAATTATCACAGACTGAGCAGCCTCCAGCTATTGTTTTGGTTCTTTCCTTCTCCAGAGATGCTTCTATTTTTGTTTATATCTATGTAAATAAATTATGACACACACACCCCTATTTTAAGTTAAGTGTGTTTGGTTTTTGTTTTTTTTCCCTCGCACCTTCTCTTTCATCTCAGTCTAACATGCCCAAGAGAAAACTTTTTTACTTCTCTCTGCCAGTCTGGTCATCATTCTTTGTTTCTGTGTCATGGGCTGTGTTAGTAAGATTAGGAAGCCAAGTGCAGCTTTTTTTTCACCTGATAAGGTGCAGTCTTGAGCCTACCTGTTATTGCAGTCTAGAGCCTAGCTAACTATTTCCTCTTCCTCCAGCACTGGTCCTCCCTGGTTATAGGACCAATAGCAAATTAAGCTCCCGCTGTACAAAAATGCTCTCGCAGGTACTTTGGCTTCAGAAAGACTCCAGCCCTCCACCCCATCCCTTCTTAAAACATGAGTGCTGAGACACCTCCATTGCTTCCCTCTAGACAGTTGTGCCTTTGTGCCCTCAGCAGGTTGCTGTGGAAACCCCCAATTTCCTCTCTGGCTGGGGCTGGCTGTGGGGCTTCTCAGGAGTATCGTAGAGCAGCTCTCATCAAATCGCCTATTGTTTCCCTGCTCCTGCTGCTTATCAGAAGTGGGGATCCCCTTTCAGTGGCACTGCCCCAGCCGGAAGCACGATCGCCATTCACGATCCCACCAGTTCAGCAGCTGTAGGTTGTTGCGGAGCTTGCTCTTCGTACAGCCCTTCCCTGACACGCAGGGGAACTGATGGTCCTGGGTGTGTGGGTGCTCTCCAGCCATCTCAATTGTGCATGCTCTGGTGGCTCTTACTGTGGCACAACTGTACTTAAATCCTAGAGTTCCTTTAATCTGTAGCGTGATGGAAGATCAGTCATTTGTCCCCTTCAGGTGCCTGCATTCTTGTCTCTGATGTGCGAAGAGGTTATATGCTTAAGTCAAGAGTTGGGTGGATGCGTTACAATCTGCAAGGGCTTCCATAGTTTTCATTTCTTTGTCTGTGTGCTCCAAGGTTCTCACTCTGCCTGAGGAAGATCTGAGCTCTTGGGCCGAGTCTTTCTCAATTATTGTACTAAAAAGTGCTCTTGGAATTTCTGTTTTCTTTTTTAAGGGGATGAAGGGGGAAGGTGCACCTCACCTATGCTTCCTGCTTTACATTAATTTTTCTCTTTATGCTGTTTCAGGAAGAATGTTTCCAAGTACTTTATGTTAAAGCTTGTGTGTCTATATAAAATGTGCATTCTCCATACTGTGTGTGTAGTCAATGCCTGCACATGAGCATCCGTGTCCCAAAGGGAGTGTACATCCACCTGCCTGGGAGCTCGGCTCATATAACCAACTGTGAATGTCAACTGTAAAAGCACAGTCCGTCCTTCCTCTGTTGGTGTGCACAGGAGGGGCTGGTTTTGGAGGTAAAAATGCCAGAGCTGAATGGGTCCCAAGTCAAAGGGAATGCGGAGATGCTTGCAGGTGTGGGAAGGGGGTTGACTGGGAGGCACACAAATGCTTCCTGGTCCAGGCCATCCTTACCAAGAAAAGGTTAATTTGCAGCACTGTGGCCTTCAGCCTTCTCCCCCCACCCTCCATGGAATCCTTTAATCACGTTGGTGCGGTGAAATTTCAGCCCTGAAATGGTGCCTTTGTGCAGTCGTTTTGGCGTCTGCCATGGAGCGCGGGGGTCGTTTTCTTGTCCTTTTTTTCTTTTTTTTTAAATGACTTCTTTGTTCCCCCCCGCCTCCCCTCCCCAGCCTTGCATCTGTATCAGATACGATTAAAGGGATAGGGAAGGATGCCGGGCCAGCTCCTTCTATGCTGCAAGAGGAGTGGTTAACCCCTCTGTTACCAGTGGCGATCTCAGTCCTATCCTAGTTGTTAGGACCCTCCTAGATGAGAGGAGGCATCCCCTTCCATTAGGGAATGGTTGAGGCAGAGCTCACTCACTTCTTTCTTCATTTGCTTTTTGAAGAGCTGGAGAAGGCTACCTGTGTGGCGTTAAGACCTTTCTTTTCCTGCTCTTCTGTTCATTGATACCATGTCCCTTCTCTCTCTCACCCTTGTGATCAGCTCTCCTACCTCTTAACTCCATCATGGCTTCCCTTCTTTCCCACACATGCTCCTGACCTGCTTAGGGGTGCAGTATTTCCCTTCTGGACTCTTCCCACAGCCTGTAATTTGTGGGTAGAGATTTATCCTCCTCTCCAGTGAGTGGCCACAGTCCTATTTTGCATGGAGCTCTTCAGCTGGCATCGCCCTCGTTAGATGCATTGAGCTATTCTGCTGTTGCTCTTGGCCCTGTACAGGACTTTATACAAATAGTGCTGTGAGTTTTAAAAAGCTTTGAACATGTTCAATAGTTCCTAGACATCCTGCTTACTCTGCTCACCCAGAAAGCCTTCAGTGAACACAAACTCACTGGATGGATCACATGCATCAGCATTAAAACTCTATGCAATCAGTTTATGATTGTTGTGGAATCTGTGTGTTAATTGGAATCCTACCTTGCTACCATTGGCCTTGAGAGATGTTCTTAAGCAGACTGAAATCTGCTGTACATTTTCTTTCCAAATATCTTCAGATAACCTCCCAGGACTTTACACCCAGGATGTCTTCTTCATCAAGTAAGAAGGTGTATACATCTATTCTTGAATATATTGTGTGTGAGCATTTGTATTTAGATTCTCATTTATGGAAGGCAAGAGGCCAGGGTGTTGAGATTCTACAGAGAAATTAATGGTTGCTTCAAAAATGCATGAATTTGCATTTGTGGGGAAGTTTGGGGTTTGGGAGTTTTGAAAGCATGCCATCTGCCAGCCAGTGATGGGGGAAGAAACAGGACAAGAAACCCCATGCTCCTATTCTGCAGAGCATTAACAATCACACTAAGAAATTCTTGGGTTAAGCACATGCAAATGAGTGCTCTGCCTAATTGCATGTGCTGAATGTTAGCTGAAGAACAGAAATGAGTGCTCCTACATTTCTCACTGAAGAAATGACTGGAGCTGGGGTGTGAACAGAAGAGGAGTTTCATCTCCATGAAGGAGTCTGGTAAAGCCGGTCAGAGTTCTGCCTGTATCATTTTCATGACAGGCAGAGGGAGGCTGTGCAGGGGATCCGTGTGGTGGTGGTATCACCCATCCATACAATTACCAGGGAAAAAAACAGAGGCTTGCGTGAAAGAGGTCAAAAAATCCCAGACACATGAAAATGAAACTTTTAAGTTTATTATTCCGTATGTTTAATGCAGAGTTAATGGTGCTAGGACAGCATAGAGACTGGGGAAAGGGAGGTGGGAGAGGAAGGTGCTACTTGCATAAATAAGGGGGCAAGGCTGGAAGAGGTTACATGCGTACAAGGAGCAAACATTCTACATGATCTTTTCAGACACCACAAGGATAAGTCATCCATAGCTAAGGGAGGCAGGAAAGGCATCTGACAGTCATATCAGCAGAGGGGTACAGTGGTACCGATCACAGTCCATGTTTGGTCAGAGTATTTTGTCTTTCTAGACTGGAATATCCATTGGAAGGTCTCACAACATGTCTCTGTGATCAGTCGCCAGGAGTCATCTTTTCCTGCAGCAACTTTTGTGCCAGTTCACTCCCTGGCATGACAAACCACTCCAGTCCTGGAGGTGACAAAGAAGTAAGCAGACTGTCCACAGGTGTTGGGCTGAAAACAAGAACTTGATCTGACTGCAAGAGCTTTTGGCTTCCAGTTTGAAACCCAAAGGGGAAATCAAATTCCTTTGCACCTAAATAGGGTTCTCTTCTTTACACTCGTCCAAGATTGGATGCATATCTACCTTGCTTAAAGCTGCAGGAATATCTTTCCATCCTCAGCGTAGGTAGGAAGGAGTTGTTGACTGACTGGAAGACATGATGAACAAACACGTGGGGATGCACAGCCCATCAGCCTGAGTTTGAAGTGGGGGTTCAAAGAGAGTGCTGGAATCGACTTGGGGTGTTGGCAAGTGCATAGTAGCTTTCTTGGTGCCTCTTTGTTTCAGGCAGTGCACAGTCAGACATGAAAGAGCAAGGACAAAGTTTGTCTAGAGGTTGTTTGGGGTACTGAAGAGATTAGAAAAGACTGAAATGCCAGAAATGCCAGACATAAATGAACAATATAGAGTAATTGTAAAAAAGGAGGATTCACCCACAGCACCTTAGTGATTCACTGGTCCTTCCCCACTTCTGCACCTCCATACATGAACACGCGGGCTGTGGTATGAGCAACACTAAGGTTCCTGAGTCCTATGTGTTGTTCAGGCAAGCCTTAAAATTTCCGTGCAGGAAAGAGTGTGGGATTAAACAGAAACGAGATGGAGAGAAGAGGTGGAAATTAAAACTAGGATGCAGCTGTGGAAATCAGCAGGGAAGCAAGCGTAGGTTGGTCTTCCAACAAAGTTCAAGATTCATGCATGTGTGAATCTTAGGCAGGACTGTTGCACAGCACTGATCACAAGGAAGCCGGCCATGCCATCCTCCCCACTACTCCTCGCGTATCAAGTTCACCAAGGCTGAGCAACCACCCTTCATCTGCAGCAGGTGAGAAAGCGTTGGCCATTGTGGCCTGTTGGAGACACTTGCTAACTCCCTGGAGCAGTTTGGGGAGGGGAAGGAAAGGACAGTCTCTCTCATCGTACAGTCCAGGGTCTGCACAACGAAACCCACCATGGACCAGTCACTCCATGTCTAGAATCCCCCTCATCTAGAAGGCCAATAAGGTGTTGCAAGCCAGTCGCATGGCCTGCGTGCGTGAAATTGGTACAGGGCGAAAGGACGAAAAACCTTCCTCTAGGCGGGTGAGCCAGCGATAGCCGGGGTCAAGAAAGGCACTTCTGTATACTCAGTGGGTTCTGGTGGCTGGATGGCACTGAGTGACCTCGGAGTTCGGAGGCTCTTCTGCCTGTGCTGATTCTTCGGAGCCTTTCCGTCGCTGCTTCGGTCACTGTTCCCCATTCCCTACGGTCTGGAGAGAGTCGTATACACGGGCTGTTCCCAATGTGTGGGGCTATGGGACTGTGGCATGGAGGGTGCAGGGTCAGAGATGGCAGTGTAAAGGGGACGTTGGGAAGGTCCCATATAGGAGAAGGCCGAGTAGAGGCCAGAGGCTTGGGTGGAATGGCTGTAGTAGGGTCCCGAGGGCTGGTGGTCCGGGTAGTCAAACTGTGGCCTGGAGATGGAGGGGAAGGCCGAGCCGTAGTGGGGCAGACTCAGGGATGTATAAGCTATCTGGGAGGTGGAGGGCTGGTCGGTGTAATGACCTCCAGGAGCAGACCCCTCCGTTTTCACCTGGGCCTTGGAGTCCACCACCGATGAGGTGGCAGTGGACAAGGAGACTCCGTGCTGCTTGGAGATCCAGGCAGAGTGTCCACTGGCTGCAGCCAGGGCGCTCCCGAGGCCGTAGCCAGCAGCCGCCGCTGCCGCATAGCCCCCAACATGGCCTGGGTGGCCGGCGTGTCCATTGGGTGGCAGGTACTGGTCGAATTCATTGACATCAAAGGTCTCCATGTTGGACATCACTTCGTGGCTGATCTCTCCGATATCCACGTTGCCAAAGTCAATGTGTGGCTTTCCCCCTTCCCCCAGGGAGCGCCCTTCTCGCTTGGAGTCGGCTTTGCCTGCCTGCAGCTCGGTCTTAGGGGTGGTAGGAGGAGTTGGGGGCCCATGGCTCTGACCTGCAACTTGAAAAACATTTTGAGGAGGAAAGAGAGAGAAGAGGTGAGTTACTGCTTTAGGCGTGGCTGTATACACAGCCCAGCTCCACTCCTCCCAGTGCGCCAGCAACCATTAGACTGGAGACTTCAGTGGAGGGAGAAAAGCAGCCAGCCAAAACCATACCTTTTTCTATAATCTTGTGGAAAGAAATAGGAGAGCGCAGCAATACCTTGCCTGACCGGAGGAATGCAAGTGCCTGTGAAACTCAAGCACGTCCCTACAGCGGTTTGTTGGGTCACGAGCAAGATGTGAACCACATCGCTGAGGCTTTCACCTTGGTGGCTTGTCTGTTGTGAGCCTCTGGGTAGGCTGTAACCTGTCAGTGGGATTACAGAGACCTGAGACTCACCTGAGGAGTGATCCGGATGACCGTCGGACATGGGCGACCCTTCGCCGGGATGCCTGTGATCCAGGTGGGCGTTCTTGTAGTGGGCCTGAATGGCAGCAGCCCCACCGGCCTCCCCCTCCACTTGGCCTTCACCCTCTCCCTGCGTGGCCTTGCCGTTTTTCCGCCGGCGGGGCTGGTACTTGTAATCGGGATGGTCCTTCTTGTGCTGCATCCGCAGCCGCTCCGCCTCCTCGATAAAGGGCCGCTTGTCGCTTTCGTTCAGCAGCCTGCAGAGGCCAAGGTGGTAAAGAAGAAGGGAAGGAGAGGGGCAGGTATGTCAGCAGCCCCCCCAACACCTACACACAGCATCGTGGGACACAGTGTGTGAATCCAGATGTCAGGGTGTTGCCCCATTGAGGGTATTTCCCAGAACAACAGGGAAAGCTTGGAAGTGTTTTCAGTGGAGATGGCAATTATTTTCCTCCTCCTTGTTAATCATTAAGCCGTGACACTGGTTAGTGCCAGCACTGGGTCCCCCTGCCCCAGCTGGGTGATGCTTCTCACCTCAGTAAGTTCAACCCGATCTTACATTGCCCAAAAGCAAAGCGCAGCCTTTCATAGCTGCGTAAAATAAGGCTGGAAGATCTGTTTTGAAGGACTTTGGGCAAATTAAGAGCAGTTGGGATCACCCTTCAGACTAAGGCAGTGCGGCACACCCTTGCTACCTCTGGTCCCGCCTCCCACATATCTCCTGTTCTTCCCTAGACTGTATATATTCCAGTTTAACCTCCCACCCCTCCATAGGCTCTGCTTGAAGTTCGAGGCTCTGCTGAGCACAAATGGCAGCAAATGGTGTTGGCTTCCCAGTACCCGTGTTGCTGCATGGAGCTTGCTGGGCCTTTGAGCATCTTGCAATATCCTAAGAGGAAACTGAAGAAAACTTCAAAGCAGGAAACTAGTGCATTCTGCTGCTCCTGGAGCTTCTGCTCACCTTAGACATGGATAATGCAAAAGGATGAACCACAGAGGACCAGCCCTGCTTGAATTTAGCCAAGCAGTTGTAAAAAATTTAGCTGCTACATTGCTAGCCTTATAGAAATAGATGAGCTTTGGTCTCTGGATGAAAAGCACTGCAGGAACATAAGCTCCTTCTCTCTATTCCTGCCAGATCATGGGCTGCTCTAGTTAAAATGGGCTTTCCGTGGAAGTGGTGAAATATGCGGCCAGGATGGCTCAGAGCACTTGAAGATGAGATCAGCCTCATTATTCAAGCCTCTAGCAGCGTCTTAGCTTTAAGCACTTCAGTTTCATGTTATGATTTTGCCCCTCAAATACGCTTGTGACTCAAGGTCATCCTGCTTCCAACCAGAAACCAGTGCTCTCAGAAGGGACCAGTCTTCCCATGACTTGCAACTCCAACAGCCGTTAGGAATGGCAAAAAATCCTCCATTTATGGGGTGTCCATGCCTTTTTTCTCCCAGGCAAAAGAACTGCCTGGCAGTGGGGTTGTGCTAGCACCTTGATGCCCCTGAAGCCCTTAGCACTAAAATGTGACCAATTTTGTTAAGCTGTAGGCACTAAGGAAAAAAGCCTGAACTGGCCTGAAAGAAGACAAAGGGGAGGCATGGCTCAAGGAGCATATAGGGTTGCCAGCAAGTACTGGGTTGGTTCCTAAACACTCCCTTTCCCCCTGCTCCTTGTGCATCCCCTCGGCTGGCAGCCAGAGGTGTATGGCACGGGCTGGAGCCCATTACGATGCTGACCTGGATTCAATCCAGGCAGCCTGAGCAGGTCGTGGCCACACACCACATTCCTCCACTGCCTTAATCCCAGAGATTAAAGCAATTGAGCCACTGAGAATCCAACACCAGCTTTCCTGTCTCCCTCCTGCCACCATACACTGTGCTCACACATCCCAGAGTGCTCTAATCCTGCAGCCTGTGCTGCTCCAGATGGCCTTCCAAAGGGACATCATGGCCAACCCTTGTAGGCATTGTGGACTGGAAGGCAACTTTGCCTTGGCAAAGCCTTCATCCTTGCAGAATGCCTCATCTTCACGGGAGATGGAGAATACAGGCAAAACCGGCAGCCTCGCAACCCAGGACACTTCAAGGCTTCCCGCACACCCCATCTGGGTTGATGGTGCTAAACCTAATAGGATGCTGTGGTTGGGCATGAAAGGTCTCTTTCTACGTGGGCACCTCTTGGAGCAAGAGGGCTGTAGGCCACGGGCAGTGGCACCCGCAGGACAGTGACAAGTCCACTTCCCACACCCTTACCTTCTTTCCAAAGCTGCCTGCTCCCTCCTCCCCCCTGACTGGGATCAGAGCTCAAATCGGCTTTAGCAAAGTGAAACTGGTGCAAGCAGGCAAAGGCCAGGAGATTTGGGGGGATTTGGATTTCACTTGCTTCCTGCCCTCCCCCCCTCCTGCTGCCCCCCACACTCCACAGGCTATAATGCAAAGGAATCTCGCACGAGCAGAGAAGTTACGGATCACAGAGCAAAGCCCTTCACGGGGTTTAACCGAGCCCTCACCACCCTCCCCGACACCGAGTGCTCACGCCAGAGTTGAGGGGAGAGGGGCAACCATCCAGTGGAGAAAGAAGGGCTAAGATCTGCCTGCCCACCTCTTGTGGCCTCCCCTGCTGCCGCCTGGCATTGCATGGCGACTGGCACGGCAGCCAGAGACCTGACCCTGTGCTGGGACTCAGCCACCGATGAGTCAGTGTGGTGATGGGGTTAGGCATCAGCGTTGATACAAGGCAAGGGCTGGCTGTGAGCAGAAGGTAGCCAGGCGGGCTCTCCTGCACGTCCATGGCCCTGGATTTTGTGGATTTGACCTTATTCCTTGGGCGCTGCCATCCTCAAGCCAATAGCCCTGCATTGGGTCCCCTCGCTCCTCCCTGCTGAGCCTTCCTTCTCTTTTTCCTGTGCCTCTCTTGTTTTCGGCCCTGGAGGTGGTGCTGGCTGGCATCTTGGCTGAGAGTCATGCCGACATTTTCAGCAGCCAGCCTCCATTTGAGAGCTGCTCCCTGTCCCACCCCAGGGAAGGAGAGCAGCCAAGGCGAGATTTCGTGACTACCGAGCACAGAAACCATCCTTTTTGGTCGACGTTTGGTTTGTCAACTGCACCCCTAAGCTGGAACAGACTGGGGGAGATGTATGGGGCCATAAGCCCCCTGGCACCACACTTGGGGGTAGTGTGGCCATCAGGGCATGTCCTGCAGCCTTTCCCAGTGGGGATTTGAGCCCATGGAGGACGTGGCGGTGGCACAGAGCCGAAGCCAATGCCGGGCTTCAATAAAAAGCTGGGCCGTTGCAGCCCGTTTTGCAGAGGAGCAAATGGGGCAGCACTGGGGTTATCGGTCAATCTGATGCTGCCTTTCAAGGTTTCCCAGCCTCTGCTGTCCCCACCTAGCGCCGATCGCTGTGGGCATGCTTGGTTTAATGGTGGTCTGCAGGCAGACTCCATGCTCACCAGCACTCGTCCCTGTGCGTAATGTGCCCTTTAGCTGTGTAAGCCCAGAGCAGCCGTGTGGAAATGTGGGTTGTGCACATTTCCCAAAGCATCTAGCAGTGTAGGGTTTGGGTGAGGATATGCAAACATCCAGGGCCCTTTGCAGGGACCCTCATCAGATATTTGGGACTAAGCCATCCATAGCAAAACCTGTCTGCTCGCAGTTGTACCAGTGTGTAGGAGCTGTACCTTAGGGAACAGCATAGGTGTGGGCAATGGGAACCTCAATGAAGACCCAACTGTACCGTGGCTGGAAGACCACAGTTTTACTACCCTGATAACCTTTGGACCACCTCCCCCTGAGTTCTGTTGGTTGGTATTTTCCCCCAGCCTCACAGAAAGACCCACACACACGGTCCTACCCAGGCCAGACACTGACTGCACCCGTAAGCCAGCTCACTGTGCTGCACGGTCCCCATCGGGGCTGACACAGCTCAGAGAGCCACAGCCTGCACTAGGGGCACTCGGAGAGGAGACGTGTTCAAGCAAAGCAGCTGTATGGCAAACACTGCGGCGCGCAACAACCCCACACATGAGCCCAGAAGCTTCTCTGCCTGACCCATGCTCCCTGGGAAACACCAGGGGATTGAGAGTGTTGTCCAGCGGCACCGTCCCCCTGCTCCGAGTCCCATGCATCCAGTAGTGGTAGCCATGCCCTGGGATCAGGGCGGCAGTCGGGTGCATGAATGTGGCCGTGGGCTGGGAGCTGTATCTCCCTGCACTCTGAATGCAATACCTAAGGAGAGCTTCACCGCTCTGCTGTATTTTCAAGGGAAATACAATGTTTGGAGCAAGGCCGTTGCTCTAAAATCTGGCAATATTTTGCAATAAAGGAGCAATACCTTAAAATAACACTTTGGGAATGAAAAGGGTGGGTTCCCCCTGCACACGCACCCCTTCCAGCACAGCTTCGTAGTGCAGAGGCAGGCAGCAGAGTGGTAAAGGGAAGGGAAGGCAGTGGGGAACAAAGCAGGAAGGAGCAACAGATGAGACATCTGCAATCACACCCTGCCTTCCGCTTCACAAATCCCTTTGCTGGAGTTACTCTTGAAGTTGGCGGGTTGGGGTAAATGGGCAGAGGGAGAAGTTAGACCCTAGTTCCTTGTGAACAAGGAGGTTTGAAATCAGGAGACCTCGGCATCAGCTGTTGGATGGGGTGTGTGTTTTGCTTCTGCTTGGAATAATGTGTCTTGGCCCACCCGAGGTTGAGGGCTTCCTCCAGGAGATGCTGCCAAGGCAGGAGAGAGAATGAGTGGGCCCGTTTGTGCCGCTTGGTTCAATGTGAGGAGGGGGACGGTGCTGGGGACTTGCAGGGCACAATGGGCTCTCTGCACACCCAGGGGCCGGCTGCAATCACTGCGGGCAGCCTGTTGTCTGCGGAGGAAGAAGGAGCGGGCTGGGGAGGGTACGTGAAAGATCCAGGGATGATAATGGGCACAACAAACTGGTGGTGCCAGAAGGACGAGCGTGTGTGTGCCAGCAAGAGGGGAGGGCATCTCAGCGGGTGCAAAGGGAGATGGTTTCAGCCGGCACGTTGCAAGAGAGCCTGCTAAGGCTGGGACTTTTGCAGGTCTCTTCCTGCTAACCCTCAGCCCCGCTTTCTAGCAGGGTCTGTCCTTGTCCATATCGCTGCACCTGCATTGCCTGCCAGAAATGGGACTGTCCTGGGAAGGACTGGTGTGGGGTTCTGACCTCCTGGCTCCCTTCCCCTGACCTTCCTCCTCGACCGTAACTTGGTTTCCTGCTTTCTCTGTGGTGCTGAGCATAAAATAACCCCAGCATTGGGACCCAACTTCAAATAGGCTTGACGCAGCCACCAGTGCATTAAGTTGGATGGGGCTCAGCCTGGTTCCTTCTAGCGCAACACTTGGCCCAACAGAGAAGGTGAGCCAAAGAAACAAGATCTCCTTTGGCAGTCAGGCAGGAGAGGACCCGGACGAGAGCGTCCTGGTCAGGAACAACAGGGGAAGTTAGTGGGAAACGCATGGAAAGGGCTGCTACCGAGGGTGGAGGTGAGCTGTGCTGGGGAAACCTTCACACATTCAACCACCACTCTTGCTCCGTCACCACCAAGGAGCCCCTGCTAAGTCTCCATCCTTCCACCTACCACATTATCTCTCTGGGACACCCCCAAACCTCAACCCTTGGCTCCTCTTCCGCCCGCCCGCTCTTACCTCCAGAGCTTCCCCAAGGTCTTACTGAGCTCGGCGTTGTGGAGGTGCGGGTACTGGTCAGCCAGTTTCCTCCGGGCAGCCTGTGCCCAGACCATGAAGGCGTTCATGGGCCGCTTGACGTGGGGTTTGCTCTTGTTACTTCCATTGACCCGGACGGGCATGGGTACCAGAGTCCAGTCATAGCCGCTCAGCACCTGGCTGACTGCCTCGCGGATGCACACCGGGAACTTGTCGTCGTCCGCCTCCGAGTCTTGCTGTTCCTTCTTGACCTTTCCCATGTCCCCGTTCCCGGAGCCGGTGAGGTGCGGGGAGTTGTCTGACGCCATGGAGGGTCCTGGTGAGAGGCAGTGGTGGTCTTCAGAGCCCACGGGGCTCATCTCCACCTCTGAAAGGTCTTGGTCGTCAGCCATGGTTGCGCTCAAGCCCTTCTTCCTCTTCCTTCTTGATGTCCTTCTTCCCACTGGGGAGGGGAGGGAGGAAGACAAAAACAAAGGAAAGAAAGGAAAGGAAGAGAGGGGGAGAAAGAGGGAAAAGGAGAAGCAACCACCAAATGTGAAAGGGACTCCAGTGTCTCTGGAGAGCTGACCAGCGAGGCAGGGGCCACGCAATAGAAGCGCAAGCAAAGCAATTGCCGTGCACACCGCAGAACCCGTGATCCATGGGGGTTGGGATGGGTCGGGGCCCCTGATTAATTGGGATATCGCTCCCTATCTCTGCATCGTGTGGAGCTGACGTGCGGAGGGGCCTGTGGCAGAGGGATAAGAAGGGTTGGGGACCTGAGAAGAGAGTAACAGGGACCATCCTGCCCGGGCACAGCTCCCCACAGGGAGTGGGATAGGGAGAGAGCTACAAAACTTGTGTGGGGAATTGCCCCCTTTTTGTGACGGTGTGCAGTGAAATGCCAGCGCAGTGTCCAGGGTGAGGTACGGGAGGGAGAGCGCCAGCACTGTATCCATAAACCAGAAGGGATCGATTTCGGAGGAGCTGAGCGGGCAGCAGCACCAGGCAGGAAAACAGCCCAGGCTCCGGATCTGCACCTGGAGTGCCTGATCCCGGCTGCGGGGACACCCCATCCCTCACCCTCCTCTTGCAGCTCATAAACCGAAGGCTTAAAATACATCTACATTGCACGCACACCTCCCCCCATCTATGTGCATGTCTGCATGTCCATATTCACATTCATATATATATTTACAGGTACAAACACAAACCAAGTTTAACTTTGAGACAAGCCTGGGCTACGGGTTGCCTGCCCCACACACTCCTCTCTCCTTCTGTCTGCAGTCACCTCTCAAAGTCCCTGCTGCCGTGCAGCAAGTTCCCCCCTCGGAGAAAGAAACACTCTAAGGATAAAGGCCTCTCTATGCCCCCCATCCAGAAATAAAGGGAAAAAGAAGGAAGAAATTAAGAAAAGATACAAGGAAGGGATAGAGAAGCGTGCCTCTGGCTTAGCTGGCGAACAGCAGAGCAAGGGCTGCTATCCATCCCTCCAGTTCCAGAGGGTGACACGGACCCTCACTGCGGATACTGGATAAAGTACAAGTAGAGGGGATAGAAGCAGGAGCGGAGGTGTGCGCCTGTGCGCGCGGGCTCAGGTAGGGACTTACGTTGCTGGCCGGTGTGCCGGGCAGGTCCTGCGAGGGCTGTGATTTGTATTCCAATGGCCCCCTTGTTCTCCCTGCCAGCCCCGGTGGCGTCGGGGCGCGCGGCGCGGGGAGGCTCTCAGGCAAGTGCCATTCCTAGAGGGAGCTTGGTTTTTACTAATACCCCGGCTGGATGCCTCTCGCTGGCTTTGCTGCTTAGCACCGGGGGAGGGAAGGGCGGAAGGTGGAGCCAAGAGCTCCTCACAGCCAGAGCACACTCGATGGGGGACGGCGGGGAGGGGACGCAGGCAGCCCCCAACCCCACCTCGGCCGTCAGCATCTTCCCTGCTTGCCCCTGGTGCCGGCTTCTCCATGGGAGCTGCTTGTGTTGGGCAGCATGTCCACCCAAGGGATGGTGCTGGAGGATCCAGCCCCAGGGGGCTGAGGCGGGGGTGGGGTGCTGGAAGGGGTCTGGTGTGGTTTGGGGAGATGGGGGTGCACCCCAGGACTGGGGTCCTTCTCCTTCCCCCTGCTCCTGAGGGGTCTGGTGCCCCCATGTGCCAAATGAGGCCCTGGTCCCTGTCGCAGAGTCTCATAGGGACCCCTCTGTGCTGCAACAAGGGGTCAAGATGCTGCCAAAAGGGCACCCTCATTCACACCTTAGTGTGCAGGTTGGGGAAGGGGATGAAGGAGCCTGAGGATGGAGGACATCAGGTCCAGGGAAAATGCTGTGCTGCTGGACAGTGGGTACCAGTTTGAACCTTGTTTTGCACCCAAGGGATGGGCTCATCACGTGTTCGTTTCAGCAGGGTCTTGCCAAGGCTTTGCTTCCTCCAACACGTTGAATTGCTCCTGAAGGCAAAGGTGGGGTCTTGCATGAGGAAAGGGAGGTCTCTGGATAAGAAGGAGTCTCACACTCACTCACTCCTGCTGTTGTGCACTGGGACATGTAGAGGATCTCAGCACTCAGTGGGTTAGGATGTCATCACATCTTCCATTTTCTAGCTCACTTTCCTTCCCAGATGCCTCTGGTAGTTGGCTTCTTCACTTCTCTGTTATCACCAGGGCTGGTACAGACCAATACCAACCCTGTAACCATGAGAGGTCCCACACAAGAAATCTGATGATCCTCCCGGGTCCTCCTCAGTGAGCAATGAGATAAACCCAGCTCCTGCCCCATCTCCTCGCTGGAGAGTCAACCTCAAGGTGCTTCAGTGCTAAATCAGAAAACACAAAGAGATGAATGGATGTGACCCAGGAACCAGCTTCAAGGGGTTTCAGGAGCGTTTTCAACTCCCGTGGCTGGTACTTACTCTCCAGAAACTTCGTGTTAGAAAGACCCCACCAAAACCACATGAAGCGTGGGGGAATCAGTCCAAAGGATGGCGCTGAGCACCCTTAGAGCAAATCTTTGGGGCTGGCTGCTGCCCTTGCAGGCCTGGCTGACAGCATAGGGCCATTTCCCTGCCCGTCTGCTGTTGTCTGGAGTAAGTAAAGCTCTGAAGCCATGGAATGTCTGCAGGGAAAACCTCACTAGAGCCCAGTGAGAAGGTTTTACTGAAGAGAGCAGAGAGGGAATGGCTGCATTCCATCAGCATCCAGCAGGCAGAGGTGCTTAAAGGTTGTGGTTTGATGGAGAAGATCCCCATCAGGAGATAAAGGAGCCCCACAAGGCACTGAGAGGAGCTTCCCAGCCTGCTCAGTCATACTCCAATGCAGCAGCCTCTTGACAGACTGCAGGGAGAACAAGACAGGGCTTGACCCCAGCCACACAGGGAGTGATGGGGCTCACATCTTCCTGCTTGCCCACAGGGTCTGGGTGAGCAGAAGCATCAGACCCACTACTCCCAATGGGGGCAAGAATGGGATCAAACACAGGAGGGATTTCAGCAACCCACATGGCTCTGGACGGGTGTTTGTCCTGCTGCTCATCATCTCCATCAGGGGCTGCTGCCCACTGCCAGGCAGGAGCCAGGTCCTGTTCGTGCCATGTTGGAAGAGCTGCAGACAGGGACATCCTCAATAGCCCATGTACCAGCTACGCAGCCTCTGCAATTTGCAGTCTCAGTCTCCTCACATTTAAATGGCAAGGAAGGGTTTTTCCCTTTCATTCTGCCTTTCTCCAGTTCTTGCTTTGTGTCTCCTTTGCTTTTTGCCTCCTTTCTGCACTCTCTTTCCCTGTAGTGCCTTTTTCCCTGTTTCCATTCCCTCTCACAGCACTGATTACTTGTATATCCTTTTCCAAGTCTCTTCTGTCCATGTGTCATCTCTTTTCTTGTGCAATGAAGAGGAAGATGCAGGAGAGAGTGGTGTGGAAAATGCACCTCTGCTGCAGCAGGAAGAGGTGTGATGCTTTCTCCTGAGTTGAGGTGAGGAGACAGACAGAGGGGAAGTAGAAGAGACCATCCCTGTTTCAGGAATCACTGCGGTGGCATGTCTCTTCCTTCAGTGTCCCCTGGGAGTCCTTTATAGGGACCAGGACCCTCCAAGAGCCACCGCTGGCCACATCAGCTAACACTGCAGAAGTGGCCTTTCCAGATGCAAGTCTTCCTAATGACTTGTCCCTGGGGAAATACTGATATAACAGGTTTCCAGCCCTTCTATTCAACATGTATTTCTATGGATGGGGTGCTCCAGGTTCATAAAACGGGACAGCCCTTTGCAGATGAAGAATCTACCAGTGAAGGTGGTTCATGAGCCAGAGACCTTGCTAAGCCACAGATTCCCTGTGACACGTCAGTGAAATGAATTCTTTGGGCCTTAGAATGCAATTTCTCCACCATAAAGCCATGTTGGGAGGGGTGGAAGTGTGCGGGAAGTGGAAACATCCCACTATGTGAGGTGCCCCTGCAGCCGCACTGCTCAAAGGGCAATAGGAAAGGTGCTCTGGCTGTTGCATCACTGCAACAACAGGTAGGGTTTCAATGAGGGGACCATATTGGTGGGGCACTTTCACCACCACAGTGGGATCACTGATGTTGCTGGGGAGGGATTTTGCTGGATGGAATCCATCCCATGCGTATATGGTAAGGAGTAAGAGAGGGGAGAGCCTGCCTGCAGCAGGATCCCCACATGGGAGCCAGGGCCAGCTTTTGTCCCCTGCCCAGCCCGGGGGCACAGCACTGGTATTGTCCTAGGACTGCCTGGGAAAATGGGAGGGGTTCCCTGTGAAATCTTTCTTTCCATACAGTAAAACAGCGTCAGAGCCAGGGAATGGTGGGGGGGGAACGACACAGACAGTCAGAAACACACACACAACACACACACCCCCCCCAGCAAACAATACCCGCAGTGTGCTGAGGGACAGGGAGACCCATGAATTGGGAGTTTGATAAGGATTTTCTCCCGCGCGTGCCCGCTCTCTCAACGGCCCCTTCAGTTTTCCCAACACCCCGTTCCCCCCCTTTCCCTCTCCGTCTCTCTTGTTCGGGCCTCAAACAGTGCGCCGTCTTTGTTCGGGATACAGGTGAACGGCAATCATGTGATTCACACACACAAAAAAAGGGCTTTTTAAGAGCCAGCGTCCAGCTTGCTCCAGACCCAAAGGCGGGAGAGGACACCCGGGACGGGAGGAGCTGAGGCGGCGGCGCTGGCCCTGATGGGGATGGCCACTGGGATGGACGAGCGGGTACCGCAGCCTCTGTGCAAAATCCCCTTCCCGTGGAGGTGGGCATGGGAGGCAATGAGGGGCAGGAGGGGTGGAGGGGGGCAAGGTTTGGGATTTGGGGGCTGGAGGGGGTCTTACGCAGGCCTACTTGGCTGTGTTGGGCAGGCTGGTGGGGGCTTGTGCTGGCCATGATGCTTTGGGAAGGACCATCCCAGCATCATGCCAGAGAGGGAAGTGCAGAAGTCTCCTCTTGTCTCCTTGATGGGGAGGGGAGATGGATTTCCATGCCAAAGCCAAGCCCTCAGCCCATCCTGGCTCCCACGTGGGATTTGCATCTTCACCAGCGTGAGGGTGGAAGGGAGGGTTCGGTGAGGAAGAGGAGGGTGGCCAGCCCTCCTGATGGAAAGGGGGAATGTCTCCCTGCCCGAGCTATGGTGCAGGGAGAGCTGAAGGGATTTGCTCATTCCCATGGTGGCCTAGGAGCGAGAAAGGGAGAGGACAAGGCAACCCAGGCAGTCATGGGAAGACTGACAGGGATAGTTGACCCTTACTGGAAGTCCTGCTGCCCTGGCCAGAACTAGTGTATCCAACATCCCCAGTGAGGACTGCATGCCCCTTTTGGTGTGGAGATGCCACAAGACCCTATTGCAACTTGATCAGCATGACCATAATATAGCTGGGAAGCTGGTTACTCAGTCCTGGGGGGACATGGAGGCTTGTGAGGGTATGGCCCCGTGACCATCTGAACCATCCACACCTCAAGTCAGGAAAGAACTGGAAAAACAGCAAGGTTCCGAAAGGTTATTCTCTTTATTTGAAGATCGCCTGCCTGTGATGCTCCAAGGAAAAGAGGGGAGGAGTAAAGGGAGAGGCCACCATAATGCTTGGAAAACCTATGGGTCTGCAGCTGGTTTCACTCGTGAGACATCATGGGACATGACTGATGGCAGCCCGTGAGAGGTCAGGACCAGGACATACCCTTTGCTGGAGCACCCAAGCCCAGCCCTGTCTCCACCACTTCCTCATGCCCTTCTCTTCAAATTCCTCACCGATCCAATGTCACGACCGCCCTTCCAGGCTCCCAGCCTGCAGCTTGCTTTCATGATCAGGAGGAGCAGAGAGTGCCCAGAGCCCATATTCTTGTTACCCTCCATGATTCTGTGGCTGCTGTGATCTCCAAAGAACCCTTCAACTTGCCGTGTGCTTTAGGCATCCTTCCAACAGGGAGACGGGCACAGGGACCATTGCCGGGCTCTGGCCC
>JANHGB010043985.1:21599-41107 GCA_026283785.1 Coracopsis vasa
GCTCTGGCCCTCATCACCCCTCACTGGTTTTGACAGATGCTCCCAGTAGCGGTCCTACACCTTGCCAGTTGTGAACTGGATGAGGCAGCACAAGGAGAAAGTGTTGTGGGGTCCCTCAGAGAAAGCAAAGAGCTGGGTTTGGCAGCACCACTCCGTGTCTGTGGGGTCACAGGACGGTCAGCAGCAGCGGGTGTGCAGGGCTTTCTGTCATGGGGTACCAGAGGAAGCAAAAAGCAGGTGATGCCTGGAGGCCTTTACTGCCTGACCAGTGTGATTGTCAACCCAGTGTCCTGCATGGGGCAGCTAAAGGAACCTTGCAGTGGCTGCCCTCCTCCGGGGTTACCATCCCCATGTGTGACACGGTGATGCCGATCAGCGCATGGCCCTGTGCTCCTATCACCCCAGCATGGAATGGGAGTCCTTGGGAAGCCGTTTTGGGATTGGGACTGGGACGTGGTTGCAGAGTCCCACCTGCCTCTGGAGCAGGAGAAACCTCGTTCCCTCTCCAAGGAAGGCATGGTGAGGGATGCAGGTGCAGGAAACCATAGCCCTTCTGCCACCGGTGTGCGTGCCTTGATGCAGCCAAGCAGGAGATGTTCAGCAGCATTCTGTGCTCTTAAAGCAGGGGGTTATGGTGCCAGCTGCTTCAGAGAGGAGCTGTAGGGAAAACCTTGTGGAAAGCAGAGAGAAGAATCACTGCTGAGCATTGCAAAGACCCCAGGCAGCTCCTGTCCTGTCTTCTTGGACAGCCCAGTGTTTCACGGGCATGGTGAGGGCTTGTGATGGCTAAATGGGACAATTTTCCTGCATTACTCAGGTCTGGGAAGATCAAAGAGGAACGGGGCTAGTATATCTGTCTGCTACCTCCTTTGATGGGTGGCACGAGCCTCCCTGGCCGTTAACCCTATCATCTCCTGCTGGAGAGGCCAGGTCTGCTTCCAAAAACAGGACCCCAAAAAGGGAGCACTGAAAGGGTGGGAAGCTGGGGGAGAAGGGGATGGATGGGGTTTGCCTTTTCTCACATGGAGTCTGGCAGATCCTGTGTGATGTAATGGAGGGTGCTCTTGGTCTGCATGAGAGAGGAGAGATGCCCAGAGGGGAGAGGAAGGGAATTGTACAAGACTGAGCAGAACAACCAGAAAAGGGGACCCTCCCGACAGGACCTGTGGCTGTAGCAGCACTGAGTGACCCCAGTGGGTGGCTGAAGCAGACCTGGGTGATCTTCACCCTCTGCCAGTTCTCTGGCTGCAGGGAGGCTCCTGGGGAGCCGGGGGAAGGGTTAAGTCAGGAAGGCTTCAGCCCGCTGCCTTGGCCCCTGTAATTCCTCCAGAGAGTAGGACTGGGAGAACAAGGAGCCCTTTCTGTTCACAGGAATTAATAGCAAAGAGTCATCTGGGGTGTCATTCAAGCCCTGATCAGCTCCTGGAGGAATGCGAGGGAGAGCAAGTGAGGGAGCACAGCCCGAGGCCGAGGCACCAAAGCCAGGGCAGGAGCAGTTCGGCTGGTAACCAGCGTTACCAGCTGGCATTTGGGGAGCAGGACCCCTTCATCCCAGCCTCTGTGTCCCCTCTGCCCTGTGCAGGGGCTCACCCTGACACCCCTTCTCAAAGGGCTTCCACCGGCTCCTAAGCTTGTCCCTTGTTACCCATCACTTTCCATTGGGAAGGGGGGGAGATGTCCCAGCCCATCACACCACCACTGAGCCTGGAGGGATGGTCCAGGCAACCAGGCGCCAGCACAACCCCACTGCCCTCACTGTGGACATGAACTCCAGGAGACACCCCCTCTGCAGCCTCCAGCCTGTGATGACTGTGGGGTTTGATCTCCCAAGCAAGCTTGCCCATGGAAAGGATCTCCAGGGAGCCCTCAAACACGGATGGGGACATGGGGTAGCAGCTCCGGGGAACACAAAGTTCAGTGCCGAAGCCTTTGCTGCTCTATCATCTTGCCCAAACTAACTCAGTCATTGCAATTTCAGGAGAAAAAGATCAGGTCAAGGAGTCACCACACTAGTGTTTCATGATGTTGCTCCGTGGCCACACAGGAAGGCTTGAAAGTGCTGCATGGTGACACTGCAGTGTTGCCTGTAATGGCAAACAGCCCCAGTGAGACAAGCAGAGATTTTGGCTACATCTCTACTAGCTGAGAAGAAGACCTTGGAGTGGTCCAGCCTGTTCTATGGCCTCCTCTCTGCCTGCATCACGGAAGGCCCACATAACTACGCCTGGTAGCACAAGATGACCCAAGGATCTGGAGATGCAACATGTTCAACCCTAGCATATGGACTATGGGGTCTTCAGGTCTCCCTCATGGGGTGTGATCTGAGCTCACCAGCCTGACGATGAGTGCAGTTCAGGCAGGCACATCTGTGTGAGACGCAAACAGAGCCATGCTGGAGTGCACGAGTTGCTTTTGCTGGCCAAAATGCGTCTCACCAAAGTTTCCCTTCCTCCCCACACACACCAGGTCAGTGCAAAACCAGCTGTAAGCGCTAGGGCTGCATCTCAGCATCCTCCGAGAGATGCACAGTGATGCCGGGATGGATTTCTCTGTCTCCTCCCCTGTCCCGGTGCCACTGCCATGGCTGCCGCCACAATGAGTGTGCCTTGTCGTAGAGGGGTTAATAAATGATGCAAGAAAGGAGCCCTTTAATGCACAGTGACCTCTGGCCTTTCATAAATCACAGTGTTGGGCTGCAAGTGCGCGGGGGGCGCAAGGCAGTGGGGGGAGAGGATGGGAGGGGGTCCCTGCAGCTGCGCCACGGAGTTGACATTGTTCCCACCATCACTAAAGTGCAACAAATCCCTCTATTGTGTTCCTGGTTTATCTGGTTCCTCTTGTTTATTAGCAGAGGTTGTTTGGCGCTGGCTCCAGCCCTGGGCGGGTGGAAAGAGTGTTGGCACGCACCAGAGGAGGGGAGGGAGGGAGTGGGGGGGGATCGGGACGGGAGGACGAGAGCAGTTCATCAATGGCTGTATTGTCCCATCTTTTTTGTTGCTCCTGTAATGATATGTTCGAAAAAAGGGGATTAAATAGGAAAAAAAAGGAGGCGGGAGGGAGGGGGGAGACAAGAGAGGGAGAGAAAGACAAACGGCACAGAAGGACTTGGTAAGAATGGCCAGTCTGGGCCTGCAGCGGATGCTGTCGCAGCTGGGGAGGATGGATGGGTCGGGACGGAGCCGCGACGGGGCTGCTCTGTGCCTTTATGCTGCTTATTCAGGTTGGGAGTCGTGAGCCCCTGTGGCTCAGGCTGGGCCCACCCGGGCCAATTCTATTCATGGCCAGCGAGGACCACGTGCCACAGGAGCGAGGGGCTGGGGATGGCGGGGAAGGGGGAGGAAGGCTGTTCTTCACATCCCTCGGGTCTGAACCTGCCTTTGTACAGAAGAGGCGGTTGGGGAGCACAGCATCTTCTCAAAGCACTGGCAGCATCCTTCATCCCACTTGGTCATCATCCCCCGACCTACCCATCCATCATGAGAAGTACCAGTGCCCCTTCCCAAATTCCAAGTTTCTTGCACCCAGATCTTGCTTACACTTGCATTTTTTCTCCTGGAGCTGCCTGTGGACGTGTGCCCAGGGAGAGCTCCACTGGTTTTCATAGGGAGCAGCAGGACAGTGCTGGAAGATGGTGGCACTTCGGTCACCACTTTGCCTAAAGCCAGATAACAGCACAGGTAAAACTGACACAGCAACAGCAGCTTGGCTCATACTCTGCCTTTTGCTACCCATGGAGCTGAATGAATGCAAACACCCCTAAGAGGTGCACGTCCCACCATAAACAGCCTTTTTGAGATCAGAGCAAAATTTATTGAGATAAGAGTAAAATTCTATCTGGGATGCTCAAGGACATCTTCTAGTTCATCTCAGGATGAACTGGTTTTAACCACATCAACCATTTCTCCTCCAGTGTGTCCATCACATTAGAGGTGTCGCATGGGGGCACCGCACATGCACAGGAGCTCAGAGATTGAAATGTTCTGCTGAACTTTAAATAGCAGGTTTTATTTTGTGGTTATTAGGCTCCTGTGTCTGACCTCTCATCTTTCAACCTGGGTCAAGTTTTAAATGTAAAATGCCGGTTTGAAATAAAATGTCAGGAATTCCCTTTGAAAATGTCCATTCACAACATTTTGGCATTTAGAAAACAGAATAACTCCGGAAGATTGTCTTGAAATGAAATGGCTTAATATTTTAAACGTCCCCCTCCCACACTCGCTTTCCAGCCAGGAGTACTTGTTGAATTTGGCCTGGATCTGCAACTGGTTTTGCTCCCCTGAAGACCTATTTCTTGGCAAATCATTTACCAATAAATACTTTCCCCATACCAGTCATTCCCGCTCTCGGATGATGCCACATCTTTCCCATCTCTGGGAGGTGTCAGGGTCTCCAGAAGGTGCTGGAATGTGTTTGGATTCTTAGTTCCCCTAAGTGCCACCTTGCCTCCAGTGATCTCAGGACCCATGGCAGGCTTGCCATCAGCCTGTGCCACCCGTTCCCTGAGGGTCAGGCGTGAAGCCCAGCACTGGCACAGTTCTAGCTTTGTGGCCTTAAGAACTAGAGGCTTAAACTCATGTAATTTGGTCACATATGTTTGTGTGGCTGCTGATAAGGGTGTTTCTAAAGGGACATGTGAGGAGCTGGGCTGTGAAGATCTGAGGCTGTATAAGTGAAAGAGGGGGGGTCAGAATGGGACAGACTCTCCTTTATTGCAGGGATGCATTGCAATCCTTTTCACCTGAGTGGGAAACGAAGTGTGTCAAAACTGAGAAATATTGCTGACTTGATTATAGGTAATGTTTTTCGGGCCCTCTTTTCCCATGTAAACATAAAATGAGAGCGTGAACCACCCCAGTGGCCACATAGAGATGAGTGTTCAGCTCCCCACTTTCTCCTTTGCCTATCACACCCCTTCTCTAACACAAGTCTGATCAGCTTCTCCACTATAGGAAGTTCCCAGACTTAATTCTGTCTTCCCTCAGTCAGATATCCAATGTAATTCAAAGCATCTTCATGTAACCTCTGAAAAGAAAGAATGAATAATTCCTACCCTCAGTCAGGATCACTACTTGTTCAGATGAAACAGACAGTTTCAACCTGTCCTTCCTTTCCTCCAGTCCAGAGCAAGGCGACTTCGTAGGACTCCTGGATTACAAATATGAAGAGTTATAAGGTTTTCCTTGGAAGAATCTGGTCACACAATGAGTTTAGCAACTGGAAACAGAGTAAAGTTTGCTTGTGCCAGTTTGAACTGGTGGCACCATAAACCCTACACCTGAACTGGATAGTCACAGGGATGTATCAAGGCCAAATCCTCTTCTGAGACTGTCATCTCTCTTTTTTCAGGCAGTCTAAGTTTTGCCTAACCTAAGGCTACCTACCAGTCTCATCAGCCCTCATAGCAGGTGGCACTGGTGACTTAGAAGGAGATGCTCTTGTCTGCCCAGAGTAGGCCATGTCACATCACAGAAAGGACAGAGCTCTGCAACCTGGATATACAGCAGGCAAGTGCATCCCTGAGTGTCCTCAAAGACAAAGACTAGCCTGAGCTGCTTCTCCAGAGAGCAGCATCTGGATCACACCATAGATGATCCCAAGAGCATTCAGTGGGTAGCAATGAGGACCGGTCAGGCTGTGCCTGCAAAGCACTGTTGTTTGCAGCAGGGAGCACCTCTCCTTCCATATCAACAGATAATGAAAGAGAAAATAAATTCTCATCATACATATCATGCACACGAGGAGGACATCTCACCCCAGCCAGGGTGGGAGACACTCTTCAGACACTGAGGTCTCCGCTGTGCTCACGGTGGGCCTGACTCTGCTTTCAGTGGCATCCCCTGGGGCAGGGACAGGACAGTGGCACTCACCATGAACTTCCCTGTCTGAGCAGTTATCAAGAATCTTACCATTAGGTTTTGCTTTCCGAACCCCAGGGAAGTTCAAGGAATCACTTGTCCGCCAGCGATGGTCTGGGAGTTTTTAAATTACTATCAACATTAGGCTGGACATTCCTAACAAGCCCAGATGAAGTTCCTAATCAAGAGGTACATTTGGGACATTTTAAACCCAAGTGCCACATCTTGGGAACAGCACAGCCCCTGCACCTCCACAGAGAGCTGCACCCTGTGCATTTTGCTCTGAAGCAGAGGGGTCACAGCCCATTGCCCCCTGGGATGCAGGACACGGTGACTAGAAGAGCATGGCACTGCTTGCTGAGCATCCCGGCCCAGATGGGCACCAGGACTCCCCGGCACCACCGGCTGCACCAGTGCACTGCCTGGAGCACAGCTGCCTCCTGTCCCCTCTGTCCCCTCTCCTCCCTACCCCCCAGAAGACCACACAACATCCATGGTCCCCTGGCCACCAACGTGGCCCCTCCATCAGGGGTCCCCTGCTCACTGGTCAGCTCTGTTTGAATCAAGGCATGAGAATTTGTCTCTCATCCACACATCTTGCCTTTTCCCCCACAGCCATCAAAATCCTCCTTCCCTGCCTCCCTCTTTCTCCTTCCCACCGCCTCCCCCTTCTCTCCCTGGAACTTCCCTGCAGCTGCAGAGCTGGCCAGACAATCGGGTGTTTTAGAGAAATACATTTTTGGGCTAATTTGCCATGCATAAGTGTTTCTCTTACCCTTTAAAGGCAGGGAACAAAGAGCACATTCTCTGGGAGCTCTGCCCTGTTGTGAGCAGCCCTGCAGCTGTACAGCGCTGTGCTACCCTCCGCTCTCCTGCTCCACTCTCTGCTGGCTGTGTAAGGAGATGGGGCTCTGCTTCTCCCTGGGACAACACCATCTCCTACCCATCACTACACGTTTCTGGTTTATAAAAGCAGAGCCAGAACAAGTGGGGAGGGAAGGGTTTTGGCAGCACTGCCACCTAGACTGACTTTCCAGGTCATCCACGTACAGTATTTTATGTTGAGACATTGTTTATCAGGAAACAGTCTGAATTTCCCTTTATTTGAGGCTTAATCCTGTGTCCAAGTATTTATGTTATCACTTCAGTAAGTCACACTGGCAATGCATTACACACACTATTCTAGATTGCATGAAATTTTGCACTATCAAGGCAACATAGTCATTAATAAAATCTGATGTGTGAGGTTTTCAGGTTCTATTAACTCACTTCAAACACCAGCAGCCATCCCTCATTTGGGAATTTCTCAGAGCATTTTCTTTTTTAAGGCTTCTTCAGGAAGAAGGTGCAGATGTTCTGGCATGAACCACTCACAGGTTGTAAAAGAAGGAGATGGCCCAGAGCTGTTGGACACTGAGGAACTAAAGATTTTTGTCGGCCTTTTGGGGATCCTATTTCAGCACTTGCTGAATGATCTTTTTCCTACCCATGGAAAGCTGGTCCAGCAAATGGCTTCCTAAATGGTGCAACAGGTTCTGGTAAAAGCAGAACGGCGCTTTTAAACCACTGAAGTCATTTGCAGCACTGTATCCAGGTAAACTCTTCCCATCAGCCTACTCCTATCCACCGTAAATATTAACTCAGTCCAAAGCAGTCCTGTTTTCATCTCCAAATCCAACACAGTGTAAGGCAGCTAATCCCGTCAGGTCTAGCCTACCCAGAACAAGCCCATCTCAAACCTGCACTCAGACTGCACCCAGTCCATGTAAGTTTAGCTCAGTTAGATCAAAGCCAGTGTAACTCAGACCAAGCCAGCCATACCCAGGCCATTCTGAGCAAACTCAAGCCATGCTCCATTCAGGGATTAGTATAGTCCAGCCTGTCCAGTTGCACTCAAAGTCTAACCCAGTAAGGGGGTAAAGCAGGATGTGCCAGCTGCAAGGCAACAGAAGCTCAGCTCTGAAACACTTGGACTGTGTCTTCAGGTAGAAATGCCTGTATCTCACAGAGGTCATCATGGCTTTAAGAGCTTGTGGCACTTTATCTCAAACAGGTTAATGGCCTTGGCCTCCCTGGAACACCCTGCACATCATACCCATACAGATGCACCCATTCTTCAGTTCTCTCTCACGTGTTGTGCCCTATTGTTTTGCCTCCAGCAGATCCTCTTGACTCGAATCCAGATGGATTTCTTGCAAAAAAAAAAAAATAGGGACTTTGTTTTGAAATTATTCCATCTCTTTTAAGAATAGATAGATAGGAAAAGAGGGAGAAGAGAGAGAAGCGAAAAAAGGGAAGGGAAGGGAAGGGAAGGGAAGGGAAGGGAAGGGAAGGGAAGGACTTGGGGAAACATGAAATGCAGGAAAAGTTGAAGGTCTTATGGACTGTAGACTAAGATTCTGAGCATCTAAGCTAGGAAAGGCCAGTCTGGAAGAAATGACTGCTGGAGGAATATACAGTAGAAGAAGGTGTAGGTGACAACACCACTCAAGTGGTAGGACAGTGGGACAGGTCGAGCCCCACCTGGCACAGCCCACTATATCCCAGAGTTCCTTCCTCATTGAGCAAGGTTGGTAGCCATATGGGTGTAAGAACTCAGTGGCAATAGGAGTCTGTTAATGGAGCCAAGGCTCAAAGACATGTATTTGTTGATAGTGTGGTGGCACTTGTTCTACACAGAACACCAAGAACACCACCTGATCTTAGCTCAGCTGAGATCTTAATGCTCTAAGACTCCTGCCTTGCTGTGCTACTGTGAATGAATTGTATGAGAGAGCAGTGGAGAACTTTGAGTTTCTTAGTTTCCAAACTGCATTTCAAACTCCAGGACTTGCTCTTCTAACTTTATAAGTGACTTCAGTAAGTGCCAGTCAGGTATTAAAACCATAGTGCCAAGAAAAATTCAATTTCAGATGAAATTGGAGCTGCTATAGTGAAAATCCCACTGAGCAATGGGTTTAATTGTATTTAGCATCTCCCTGTAGGAGACTGAACTTGAACATCACTGTGTGATGTGCCCTGGCAGGGCTGCAGGGCACATCACACAGCACAGGTGGTCTGAGTGGAACAGGTAGGTTGGAAGCCAAGAAAAAGTGCCAACACAAACATCCCAAAGCCCCAGAAGGAGCAAAATTCAGCTCCAGCCTTTGTGGTTACCATCTCCGTAAGCCAGAAAAAGAGAGATGATAGAAAGGAGAGGAACGGGAGGGAGAAGTTTGGAGAATGGGGGAGGGCTGGAAGCCTGCAGGCTTCTGTGGCCGCATGATTTTCCTGGTTGTTTTCAAAGCACTACTCTAACACACACGCACAAGTCCCATGTGATTGCTTACTTATGAAAGCACAGTCGTAATGTTATGTGCATCTCACATCCGCTCAGCAGCCCACCTGACTGCGGGTTCCATGGGCCCCCCCCACATCCTCCCCATCTCTGCCATCCAGCCAAGGGGGATGGGTGACCCATGATGGGTGGACACTGCTCCTGTCCTGGCGAGGTGGGGAAGCACAGAGGAAGATCATCTTCCATTTTCCAAATGCTCTTTGCTTCCCCTTTGCCTGGCCCTGTGAGAGGAGGCTCCAGATGCAGGGTGCTGTCCTTTCTGTACTGTCATGGGGAGAAAAAGCTTTGATTTCAGATTTGACTGTCTTGCTTCTTTTAATTTGCAGAGCACCTGGAAGCAAGCTCAGGTACAAACTGACACGGTGCATGCTGATATCCCACTTCTGTTCTTCAAATAGGTGCAGCTTCTCTTCCCTTGGGTAGAACTTCTTCTCTTACCATCATCACAGAAGTCCTCTTTCACCCAAAGGTTCACTCAATAAAACAGGAAGCCTCCTTAGAAAGGGCAGGGAGGAGGATAAGGGAGAGTGTTCACAGTGAAATAAAGCTGATTGTTTCTTTGGGAGTGGAGACTTTCACCTACCTTCAACTCATTTGTAGAGAAAAGGACATCCGACATTTTAAGACTTTGGTATGGTCAAACCACCGAACGTCATTCCTACCTCCTCTTCCCAGACAATCAATCCTTGGCTTAAATTGTCGAAGAGCCAACATCTCTACCTCACCACACAGATTACGCCTCCCATGGCCATGCCTCTTTCCTGCACGCTCAATAAATCGCCTCCATGAAGGGTTAATTCAACCAGGGCTTTTTACTCCAAGTTGTTTTCCAAGTAGCTGAGAGAATAGGTCTCTTGTTACAAACATGGCTTCTGGGCATTTGGTGATGCTTTCCCTTTTCTTTCTCTCTGTACCACAAAAGAATCTTTTGTTCTCTTGTCCCTCTGTCTCATTTACTCTCCCCCACCCTGCTCTGCCTCTTCCCTCCATTGGCTGCCAAGTGACTAAGGAATGGCAAAAAATGACCATAGCGCAGTCATGGCAAATATTTCTTCAGCTATTATCTGATAGAGACCTCGAGCATCTATGTAAAGGGCCCTCTGCCTTCCCTCGGGCTTCTCCTAGAGATGGGGAAAAATGAGTCAGACACAACAGGGCAGGATATAAGTCGAATCAGCCCAACATGCTAATGGAAATGTCTTGCGAATGGAGTCATGGTGCCTGTTTCGGGAAAATCAAATGATAGGGACCCAGAACTGGCAGGACTCCAGTGGCAGCTTCAATGGGTCTAGATTTTTATAGGAACTCTGCATTTATTAAAAAACACATGGGAGACACAAAAAAGTCGCCTTCTTGCCTCCACATTTACTGATTCAGCTGTTTGCAAGCTGGAGCAGACACTCTGTTGGATGGGTTGTGATGTCTTTACTTTCTCCACACGATTGACGTAAATCTTTTTGTGCATGATCTCCTACCACAAAAAAGCTGCGGCAAATCCCCGTGGGACATCATGTCTTCCCACACCCCATTAATAGTATACGTCAGGCATTCCCACAGGCATCCTTCTAGCTATAGTCTTCTCCTTGAACGTACTGCTTCACGTACATACATAGATACGTAAAAGTTCACATGACACTAAAGTCACTGCAACTTCCACAATGACCTTTCTGCAACAGAAAAAATTCCCCAGCCAAATTCCCACCTCCCTGCTTTTTAGAGCATTTGGATATATCCTTCATTGATACTGCCTTCTGAAAGAAAACAAAATTGTTTGGTCTCACCTGAAGCAAATCTTGCTGTTTCTGCCTTCCTGCTCATCTTCGTCTCTAGTGACCCTTTTTACTCTTCTGACTACCCTTTGTCCCAAGTCCATCTCAGTCTGTGTTGTGCCTCAGGTGAACACGGCGTAAGCTTCCTGGCTCCATCTGCCAAGCTTTCTGCATTCTTCTCCCATCCAGTGCCTTAACTGTTTTGAAAGGCCCTTGAAACAACCTTTAAATTGCAGCCTTGGTGACTTCCCGCACACATGCACACAAAGCTGTGGATGTAAGGCGTTATCTGGAGAAATTTTATTCCTGTAGAGAAGGGGAATGGACTATACAGATAAAAGGGCCATTATATTCCCACATTAGAAGGCTTTCTTGTCTGGTGGATTTTAACCAAGCTGGTTAAACCATCATGAAAACGGTGCACTGACCAACTCCTTATGTGAGTATGACTGTGCCCACAATAAAGATTTGTGCTAAGCCAACCATATCTGTTTTGAAACTGCATGCAGAGCAGCTTTCATTGTAAAGCATCAAACCCATCCAATATGTAACAATTAAGGAATATGTAATAATCTTTTCCTGCATCCTAGCTTGATAACATCTAAATGAATCCCAGCACAGACACAGAGATCCTCAGTGCAATCCCAGCTGGGCCTCACTGCTTCCACAGTACCTCTGTCATACAGGGTGTTCATCAGAAGTGTACAGTCAGCCTTAAATCAGTATCTACTGATCACTTAAAGGTGATCAGCAGATAAACACTGATCACCTCCATCACAAAGGACAACCAAAGCACCCTGAGATGAAGAATGTTACCCCAGAAACTCAATAGTTCAAATGTTGTGCATCTAATGCTACAAACATAAACCTCCCCACCAAGCAGTGCCCCTGATAAAGCAATGCACTGCTGGATCCTCTTAGAACCCCTCATTTAGCAATGGTGAAAAAAGGAAAAGATTTGATTCTCCCTGATTCCAATTCCTCTTCACAGGGTGGGATCCCACAGTCCTGCAGTGGAGACTAATCTAGTCAAAGGCATTACACTGCCTACAGAGACCCCATCAGGGTCGTCTTTGCATACTGTGGAGAACAAGAAGTCAGCTGTTGAAGTCCCTTTGGAAAAAAGCATCTACCACCATCTCTTTCACAGATGGGAAGCCCAAGGATGGATTATGGATTCTTACTTGGATAATTCTGGATGAATCAAGAAAAGAGAGGAGGGATAACTGGATGGCTAAATAAAGCCAATGAGATCACATGTTCCGCCTTTTTATCTGCTTTTCTCTTTCTGCTTTTGGACAATAAAGCTTCCTTTGATACAGAAGAAGAGGGGCGTAGGGAGTGCAGGGAGAAGGGGTGCCAGAGTCACCCCAATGGCCCCTGGTCACTTATCCACGCTCCTTAATGTGATGTTCCCACTGACAGAGACAGAAAAAGACAGTGATCTCATGATTCCACAGACGATTCATGCAAACAACCTTGGGAGATGAGGGGTGAAGGGGACAGGAAGAGGGGTAAAGAATGATTGAGAAAAGGAGAGAAAGGGAGAGGAAAGGATACGAGTGACAGGGAGAGGGGATATGGGAAGCAGGACCTTGGAGGGCAACTGTGGATGGCATTAGAAATTGAAGGTCAGAATCCAAAAGAGGATGTGTAGAGGGATTGTAAGGAAAAGGAGAAGAAAGAGGAGTCTTGAGACCAAGGGTAACAGGCCTGGTGGAAGAAGGTTAGGTGTGACATTGTATGGCAGGACTGAGGGCAGAGTAAGGGATAAGAGTTGACTGAGTTATCGAGTATGTAGGAAAGGGAGGCTGGACTCAGAGACAGTGTGGTGGGATGAGGAACAAGGACTTGATATGAGTGTGCGAAGGAAAGTAGGGAGAAGCACTTATGGGGTTGGGAGCAGAAGGGGTATGACTTACTGAAACTTGTTACTTTGAGGTTCTGCTTACACAAAACCAGGTCACCAAATCTGCCAAGACAATAATCTTGGTTTCTCACACCCCCAGAGCAAACAGATGCTAGGAATGTGATAGGGAGAAAGGTTTATTACCTGAGGCATTCAGCCATGTCCAAAGGAGGCAGTGATGAGGCAGTGGGGCTAGAGACAGGCAGCCTGGTTTCAACTTTGCCTGGGCTGATCTCTGTGCAGGAGACCTTCACACCTGCACAGAAGAGCACGGTGTGCATATTATACCTCACCTGCCAGCAGCCTTCTCCTTAAGCCTTCTTCCTTTCCTTCCCTTCCCCCCTACCCTTTTGTTCCTCCTTCCCTTCTTCCCTCACTCCCTCCATCCTTCTTTACTGCCTCCCCACAGTAAGACAAGAGCTCAGCACAGCCTGCAGAAGATTACCACTTTCTTCCCCATCCCACCCCAGCAGCCCTCGTCCCTAACCAGCGAAGCAGCCAGGGCCCAGCAGGAGTTTTTTGAGCCCAGAGGGCTCCTGTTAGACCAGGAACAAGGAGGGGATGAAGGACTGCGGGAACAACTAAAAGAAAGTGTCTCCCATTACAAGCTGCCATCTCCGTGTCTCATGACTCCGTGACACTGGTCTGTCCTGGGGGCTCATCACATTTCCCCCCTCCTCTGTCTGCTCCATGGCAGCTAATCAGTGACCCACTGACAGTCTCTGTCCATCACTCGTCTCTGCACGCAATGGGGTAATTAAACCCTGACCCTCCACTCCTTTTATCCATTTCCTCTGCGCAGTCACTCCCGAAACAGGAGAGGTGAGGGCCTGCTGTGGAGGCTCCTGCCCCAGCCTACAGCTGTAATGCTGATGTAAAGCACATGAAAGACCCACTGAGAGAAGAAAGATGCTGAGGGGGCAGCCAAAGAGGCATTGAGTAGTACAAATCGTCCCACATACTTACATTGAGCTCTGCTGACCTGCCTCCATCAGGGACCTTTGTAAATCTTCAGCTCTTTATCACCACACCCAGAGGTTGTCTAGAATCTTTTCCCTGCCCTCTCATATCGACAGTAAACCCACTACTCCTCTATGTGTCCTCAGGGCAGTTCCAGATGGGGGTGCCCAGCTCAAGCAAAAACAAAGCCTTCCAGGAGCCTCAATACATCCATCTCTGGGCTTGCTCCCCTACACTACCACCCAGCTTGGTTGATGTGCCCCGTCCAGAGCTCCTGGTGCGAATTCATCATCTCCACTGGAGCTAAGCGCAGTGCCTCAGCCCTGACACATGAGGGCTTCTTCATTAAACACTTGCATAAGGGCAAAGAGAGCTCTTGGTAGCAGAGTGCACCCCACGGAGCACAGCTGATGGATGCAGGAGCTGGCTGGGACCTGGTGATACTGCTTTTGCCTGCATGGTGGGACAATGAAGGATGCACCAAGTGACAGAGCGAAGTCACAAATTGCAAGGAAGTTCTTTTTATATTTTTCCTGGCTTTCTGGCACTCCACAAAATTTATTACACAGATTGATAAAGAGCCAGAAATGATGCCGAGCAATTCAGACTCCGCTTCCTGCTCCCTACCCCAAGTGGGGAAGCTGCCTCCCTCCCACTCATGAGCAAGAAGGGCTGGGGCCACCCGGGGAAGGGCATGACGGGTAAAGCAATGCCCCCTGAACAATTAAGCACTGTCCCAGGCACTGCACACCCTTGTCCCGGGAACAAAAGAGTCACACACAAGAGACCTGACTGTGAAGCCTCCATCCGCTTTCATCACTGACCCCCGGGGCAGACAGGGCACAAGGTCAGCCCACTTAAACTCCAAACTCAGCCAGAAATAGAGCTGGGAAGTGGGCAAGGGTGGCCAAGTGCAGGGGTCCCCAACCATTTGAGGGGTTCTTTGACTGAGCCATTTCATTTCATCAAAGACACGTTTTTTTCTGGAAGGAAAATGGAGAGCAATGGGTGTGAAGGGAGTAAGGGGGAGGCAGAGCGTTCACCATGAATTATGACCACTCTCAACAAGAGTCTTTTACATTATGGAGGTGAGGAGAGGATGGGGTAATTGGGCATGTTAGACCCATGCATAATGAGGGCAAATCTCTGCCTCTTTCCCACCCTTCACTCTGCCACTGCTCAGGAGATGTGGTCCCACTCGATATTCCACTGTGGGGCTCAACACCCTGAGGGCTTAACCCAAGGACTATGAGCTTTGATACTACCTCTCCAGACTGGCAGTCCTCTTGGGATTTGCTATAGCCTGTGGACATGCCCCTCATGTGAAAAGGCTGAAAGTTGTCTTAAAAATTAAAGCCAAGCCAGGGCTCATGCTTTCCACTTGCAGGGGCTCAGAAAACCCACCAGGCTTTATGTTGCTGTTTTTTCAGGCTGTAAATGCTGCCTTTGCATGTAATACTTTCATATAGGTGCAAGCTAGACCTTCTGGGGGACAGCACTGAGCAGTATATTAGTGGTAGGTAAGAACAGATGCTCCTGAGACCTATCTCCTCAACTAGGAGGAGAAATCTGTGGGCACAAAGTAAAGGGGGAATCAAATGTGTTTGGTGCATATAATCAGTTTAAACTTAAACAGGGGAAATTAAAGTTAGATATAATGAAGAAGTTCTTTACTGTGAGGGTGGTGAAGCACTGGAACAGGTTGCCCAAGGAAGCTGTGGCTGCTCCATCCCTTGGCAGTATTCAAGGCCAGGTTGGACATGGACTTGATCAACCTGGTCTAGTGGAAGGTATCCCTTCCCATGGCACAGGGTTGGAACTAGATGATCTTAAGGTTCTTTCCAACCCAAACCATTCTATGATTCTTTGTGGGATACAGTTCATTGAGCATGGAACATTGTCCATTTCACTAGGCTTCTTTCCTCTAGATAAGCTTCTTATAATCCTAAATGTAGGAAATTTCAGAGGAAGGACAATTAAAACACACACTGCGGGGGGAGGGAAGGGAAGAAGGGGAGGGGGAAGTACAAAAGAAAAGAAATAATGCAAAAAAACCCTTGCTTTTCACATCAAAAATGTGAAATTTCACCAAGTCAGCCTGAATTCCAAAAGACAGTAATACTATGGTCTCTGAAACTCTATAGGGCAAATGTTCAGCGCTTGGTGCCTCCATGGGGAAGGATATCTCCACTGTGTCCAAATACATTGAAGGTTCATCTCATTCTGGGAAGAGTTTGAATACAGCAGTGATATGCTGTACAGGTTGGGAAATGAGCAGTCAGGTCATTTGTAGCCATGTTTTCAATGTTTCTCACCCCTTCCTCTGTCAGTTGGTAGCCCCAGGATACAAGTGTTAACAGCAAACACCCACCCTGGTGTATGATAAACCACCCCTGTGTATGACTGTCCTCTACTCCACCTCAGTGGGGCTGCCACCACCTCCATCTCCCACCTACACCATCTAAAGGTCCCTGCAGGGGTTTGGAGCACCCAGCAGAAGTGGAGCAGTGACACAGAAGGCAGGCTGTGGAGTGGTGGGCAGGAAATACAGTCCCATACTTAGCCACTGAAAGCTCTCCCAAACCCAGACAACATGGCTGGAGGGACAGGAGTCAAGGAGAATGTTGTCAGCTCAGCGCTAGTTGTGTTGACTCTGACAACGGCAGCAGAAAAGCAGTCAGAAACACAAGATTCAGCAGAGAGCCTGTACAGAGAGATGCATCTGAGTGCCAAGAAGCTAACCAGTCATGCAACGTGTGATCTGCTCACAGATTCCTTATTACATGTGATGAAAGACAAGCAGGAGGCAGTTAAACTCGCAGGGCCTCGGCTGCCTTTGCAGGGGTTGTCTATTTGGGGGTGGAAAAGTGCCTGCACTTGCAGACTGAGCTCTCTTGATCCAAGCTGTGTTGGTAGACTGAAAGCAGTGAGCCCAGGACAAAGCTGTGTTTCAAATTGTTGATGCAATGATTAATCAGACCTATTCCTGAAAATTAACAGCTTCCTGGGATTTTTTTTTTACAGGTTGGCTAGCCTTATTTTTTTTGAATTTTAGATAACCATTTTCATCAGTAATTCATGATTTCTTCCTTTGGGAGGAGGTGATTGGCTGGATTTCCAATGTTGAGACAGACATGGCTTTAGGGCACACGCAGATTCATTCTCTATCTCACACAAAGGGAATCCAATCAATCTGGGACATGTTAGCGCAACTGTACACAAAAGGCAGGGTCAGTCAGCACATGCATACAAAGGCTGATGCTTCAGGGAAGACACTGAAGGACAGACACATGGAGCAGCACAAATGCAAGGCACATCAGACATATAGGTTTGGGCCTTGTCGGTGTCAGGAGGCCTGGGTTTTTTTATCATCTCAGGCCAGTTCTGCCTCTTGTCTTTCTCTCTAATGGCAGGAGCTGCCAGGAAAGGAGTCATTCACTGCCTGTTCTTCTCCCCTGCAGCTCTAGTGGACACAGGAGCAATGAGGTCCCGGGGCTTGTTTTAATGTTGCCCAGCCATGCACAAGGTCCTGAGTAATCCCTCTGGGCACAGCCAGCTGATTTATGTTATGCAGATGTTCTCCTAGACATGGGGAAAACTTCCCACCTCATCTTGCAGTAAAATAGGAGAAGTATCCCACCGTTGCAAACCCAGTCCACCTGAATCCAGGCTCTCTTCCTGCAGTAGAAGTTCTCAGCAGCGCCCACACGGTGGAGCTCTCCCTTAGAAATGAAGCCCAGCTCACTGGCCTGGTGATCTCCTCCTCCGGGTAACCCTGCAAAGCTCAGAGGCACGAAGCAGGAGACAGCACAGGGACTGTGTGTTGGACACCCAAGCCTTCTAACTCAGTGCATGGAGCATTCTGCCTTGGCACGGGACAGACAGCAGGCTCGATTTCTGCCTCTGCTGAAGAACTGCTCTTTGACATTGGCTTTATCAGCTCTTGTCTGTATCAGCTGTCAGCTTTGGGGAGGGCTCTGTAGGGTTTCCTCAGTGTTTGGCAGTGTCCAGCTAGCCAGGGGCTGGACTTCAGAGGGGGCCGCACTGTATCACAAATATCTTAACCCCTAGTTGTCAATGGCAAAGTTATATGCTCTGAGGAGGAGAGGGGGAGAGATTTTTTTAAATGCATTCCAAAGTAAGTATTCTAAGAAGGAGAAAGTTATGGACAATTGTTTTGATCCAATAATTTGAAAGAGATCCAAGAATTACACAGGAAAATGTTTCCAGGTGTTGCAGGACCACAGCATTGCAGAATCTGTCCAGTTAGATTTTCACTGTCTCTAGGGATGGATATTCCCCCATTTCTCTGGGCTGTTGTAACAGTGCCTACCCACCCTCAGAGTGATGGTTTTATTCCTTTTATTGCACCAGAATTGCATGCTGCAACGTGCAACCCTTGCCTCTTGCCTTTTGCTGTGTGAAAGTCCCAGGAAGAGCCTGGCTCTGACTTATCTGTATTATCCTCTGTCACAGCCAAGTGATGTTGCACTGCTGAGCTCCAGTGAGCTCTTCACGTGCAGAGATCAGGGTCTGGATCATCAATTCTAGTGCTTCACCAATGTAAAACCCCTGTCAGCATCGAGGGTGAGGATGTCCATCTCTTCAGAGAGCTCCCACCTGAAGGTCTGCATTTCTCATTCGACTTCCCTTCATAAATAAATAACCTCTTAGACCCAGCACTTCAAAGCAGTTATTAACAACACGCTCTTGCCCTTGTACTCCAGCATTGTGGGTAGCTTCAGTCGGTGTTTTGATGCATACAGTTCATGGAGCTGCATGCCGCAAACACTAACCACCCTCTCAGTCAGCAAGTGAAGTCATTGTTATCTGCCAGTCCTTATTCCTGGTCACGAAGGAGTTTTCAGGTCAAAGAGTGCAATTGTCTTTCTTTTTTCTTTTTTTTCTATCTGTGTCAGTAAGCCAGACTTGGCAGCCGGGTAATTGCTCAGAAGCAGCGGCTCAAGACATGACACATAATGCAACAGGCGATCACATTCTTCTGGGAAATCAAAGCATTCTCCCAGGGATGGTGCTATCTTGATGGAGGCACACAATTCATCTGAACACCTAACCACAACCCCCTCACACACACTGCAAAGGAGAAACCACGCAGAAGCTTGGTGATCCTGCCGTACACATCGCAGCACAGTGGGTTTGCATACAGCTGTGCTGACTGGCTTCCAATTCACTGCTTCCAGCAGCAGAGGCGATTGTGCCAGCCAGTTTCAAAGCTCTTTGTGTCCTCGCTGTCAACTGAATCATCAGTCTGGGACGTGTTCACATTCACAAATGTCTTTATGAATAAATGCTCCCTTCCATGGGTACTGGGCATATTTGTGCAGGGTACATCACCTTCCCTAAGCAACAGCTCTGTGTTCTTCCAAGTACTAAGTGCAACAGAGTGTCTTTTCCTTGAGGTGGGCACACTTTGGATGCCCCTCCTGGTGACTGAACAGCTGACAGCTCACCAAGATCCACCAATAAGAGCCACAGGACAAGCCACGGCACTCCTGTTTCATGCTGTGCCACAAAACCTGTTCAAGTCAGCGCTTCCCATCCTCATCTTCAGCTGCTGCCACCGTTGCAGCTCCCCCTCTGCCACCTACTGACACAAAGGCTCTGCCTCACAGTTCCCTGCGTTTGGACTCTTCATCAGGGAATGTAGCAATTGGACA